>CAJRSG010013937.1:0-24438 GCA_907169655.1 Acomys percivali
CACCATGCTCTTAGGCTGCAATTCAACAACAACAGAAACAACAAAAAGCCTGCACATACGTGGAAACTAAACAACTCTCTGCTAAATGATACATGGGTCAGGGAAGAAATAAAGAAAGAAATCAAGGAGTTTCTGAAATTCAATGAAAATGAGGGAACAACATACCCAAATTTGTGGGATACATTGAAAGCAGTGTTAAGAGGAAAACTCATAGTACTAAGTGCCTTTAAAAAGAAATTGGAAACATTGCACATAAGCAACTTAACAAAACAGCTGGAAGCCCTAGAAAAAAAGGAAGCAGAAACACCCAAAAGGAGTAGACGTCTGGAAATAATCAAACTCAGGGCTGAAATTAACAAATTAGAAACTAAGAAAACAGTCCAAAGAACCAACAAAACCAAGAGCTGGTTCTTTGAGAAAATCAACAAGATAGACAGACCGTTAGCCAAACTAACTAAAGGGCAGAGAGACAGTATTAAATCAACAAAATCAGAAATGAAAGGGGAAACATAACAAGACACTGAAGAAATACAAAGAATCACGAGATCCTACTTTGAAGGCATATATGCCACAAAATTTGAAAATCTAAGGGAAATGGACGATTTTCTTGATCAATTTCACTTGCCAAAGTTGAGTGAAGAACAGATAAACAAGCTAAATAGTCCCATTTCCCCTACAGAAATAGAAGCAATCATTGATAGTCTCCCAACCAAAAAAAAGCCCAAGGCCAGATGGTTTCAGTGCAGAATTCTACCAGACCTTCAAAGGCGAGCTAATACCAATACTCTTCAAGCTACTCCAAAATATAGAATTGGATGGAACATTGCCAAATTCGTTCTATGAGGCCATAGTCACGTTGATACCTAAACCTCACAAAGACTCAACAAAGAAAGAGAATTTCAGACCAATTTCTCTTATGAACATCGACGCAAAAATACTAAAAAAAATTCTTGCAAAACGAATACAAGAACACATAAAGGATATCATTCATCATGACCAAGGAGGCTTCATTCCAGGCATGCAGGGATGGTTTAATATACGGAAATCCATCAATGTAATCCACCATATAAACAAACTGAAAATAAAAAACCACATGATCATCTCTTTAGATGCAGAGAAAGCATTTGATAAAATCCAACACCCATTCATGTTTAAAGTTTTAGAGAGATCGGGGATACAAGGCACTTTCCTCAACATAATAAAGGCTATCTACAGCAAGCCAATAGCCAAAATCAAAGTAAATGGTGAGATACTCAAGGAAATTCCTCTAAAATCGGGAACAAGGCAAGGCTGCCCACTCTCTCCATATCTCTTCAATATAGTACTCGAAGTTCTAGCCAGAGCAATAAGACAACAAAAGGAGATCAAGGGTATCCAAATGGGAAAGGAGGAAGTCAAACTATCTCTATTTGCAGATGATATGATAGTGTACGTAAGTGACCCTCAAAATTCCACCAGAGAACTCCTACAGCTGATAAATACTTTCAGCAATTTGGCTGGATACAAAATTAACTCAAAAAAGTCTGTAGCCTACCTATACACAAATGACAAGCTTGCAGAGAAAGAAATTAGAAAAGCCATACCCTTCACATTAGCCACAAGCAAAATAAAATATCTAGGAGTTACTTTAACTAAGCAAGTGAAGGAGTTGTTTGAAAAAAATTTGAAAACTCTGAGAAGGAGATTGAAGATGAGAAGATGGAAGGATCTTCCTTGCTCATGGATAGGGAGAATTGACATACTAAAAATGGCCATCCTACCAAAAGCAATCTACAGATTCAATGCAATCCCTATCAAAATACCTACACAATTTTTTAAAGACATTAAAAGTTCAATTTTGAACTTCATATGGAAAAACAAAAAACCTAGAATAGCAAAAACGATCTTCTACAATAAAAGGTACTGCGGAGGAATCTCCATACCTGATTTCAAATTGTACTATAAAGCAATAGTAATTAAAACAGCATGGTACTGGCACAGCAACAGGCTGGTTGATCAGTGGAATCGACTTGAAGACCCAGATATAAATCCACACACATATGGTCACTTGATTTTTGACAAAGAAGCCAAATCCATTCAATGGAAAAAGGATAGCATCTTCAACAAATGGTGCTGGTCTAACTGGATGTCTATGTGTAAAAAAATGCAACTGGACCCATATTTGTCACCTTGCACAAAACTCAAATCCAAGTGGATTAAAGACCTCAACATAAAACCAGAGACACTAAGTCAGTTAGAAGAAAAAGTGGGGAAGAGCCTGGAACATATTGGCACAGGAGACTACTTCCTGAACAGAACACCAACAGCCCAGGCCTTAATGTCAACAATTAATAAATGGGACCTCATGAGGCTGAGAAGCTTCTGTAAGGCTAGAGTCACTGTCAAGAGAACAAAGCAACAGTCTACAGACTGGGAAAAGACCTTCACCAACCCTACATCTGACAAAGGTCTAATATCCAAAATATATAAAGAACTCAAGAAACTAAACACCACCAAACCAAATAACCCAATTGAGAAATGGGGCTTGGAACTAAACAGAGAATTCTCAACAGAAGAATATCAAATGGCAGAGAAACACTTAAAGAAATGCTCAACCTCCTTAGTCATCAGGGAAATGCAAATCAAAACAACTGTGAGATTCCATCTTACACCCATCAGAATGGCTAAGATCAAAAACTCAAGTGACACCACATGCTGGAGAGGATGTGGGGAGAGAGGAACACTCCTTCATTGCTGGTGGGAACGCAAACTAGTACAACCACTTTGGAAATCTATCTGGTGCTATTTCAGAAATCTAGGAATAGGGCTTCCTCAAGACCCAGCTATGCCACTCCATGGAATATACCCAGAAGATGCACCAGCACACAAGAAAATTTGCTCAAACATGTTCATAACAGCCTTATTCATAATAGCCAGATCATGGAAACAGCCTAAATGTCCCTCAGTAGAAGAATGGATAAAGAAACTGTGGTACATATACACTATGGAATACTACTCAGCTATTAAAAACAAGGAATTCCCAAAATTTGTGGACAAATGGATTGAGCTAGTGATGATCATAATGAGTGAGTTAACCCAGAAGCAGAAAGACTCAAATCGTATATACTCACTTATATCTGCATACTAGCCCAAGGGGCATGTCCCACGAAAGCCTTCCCTTACCAGGAAACTGGGACAGAGGGGAGGACATCCTATTGGGACTCTAGATGAGAGAACCATGGGAGAATAGCAATGTAGAAGGATCCAGTGGGTCCTAAAAACCTACAAGTAGAACATTATGATAGGCAGATTTGGGTCAAGGGGACCCGCTCAAACTAAGGCACTAGCCAAGGATAATACAGGCGGTAAACTTTAAACCCCTACCCAGATCTAGCCCATGGACAGGACAGTCTCCACATTTGAGTGGAGAGTGGGATATGACTTTCTCAAGTACTCTGGTGCCTCACATTTTACTATGTCCCCTGGAGGGGGAGACCTAGTGGCACTCAGAGGAAGGAAAGCAGGTCACCGAGAAGAGACTTGATACCCAATGAGCATATACAGAGGGAGGTAATCCCTCTGAGGAACACCATAGGGGAGGGGAATAAGGGGAAAATGGGAGGGAGGGGAGAATGGGAGGATACAAGTGATGGGATAACCATAGAGATGTAACAAGAATAAATTAATAAATAATAAAAATTAAAAAGAAAAAAGAAAACAGAGAAGAGCAGTGAACAGAGTAACTCAACCAATGTGTCCTTTGCAGGCTGGACTGCCAAGAGCCACCCTGTTAAGGGAGCTCACTAGGCATGTGGGCTGTCTAGGAGGTGTTCTAGTATTTGCAAGGTCTTGTACCATGATGCATCACCAAACTGCTTCCAGCTACTGACATGCCATCAGGAATCATTGATTTGGGCAAGTCTAGTAGGCATCAGAGACCTATGGAGGCGATCTGGTATCTGCAAGGTCTGTATTGTGATGTATCCCAGAATTGCTTCTAACCTCTGACTACCCTGTCAATTGTGCTTTGCTGCATCTCTCTAAAATCTGTCATTAGAGCTGGGCATGGTGGCGCATGGCATGCCTTTAATCCCAGCACCCAGGGAGGCAGAGGCAGGTGGATCACTGTGAGTCTAAGGCCAGCTTGGTCTACAAAGGGAGTCCAGGACGGCCAAGATTACAGAGAGCAACCCTGTCTCGACAAACTGAAAGTAAACACATCTGGCATTGGTGTGAACTGTTATTTTCTGGAGACTGACCAGCATGCATTGAGCAAACTTCCTACAGGATCTTGTTGAAGATGTACTGTTTGTTATTCAGATGAATTAATCCCTGATTACAGAATTCCTGATTTGATTAAAATAGTTTTAAAAGTTAAAATTATTTTATGGCTGCAATAAATACCCTTTGCTGACCTCCAGACACCTCACTGAGGATAGCCTTGTAGCAGATTTTTCCTTCAGATAAGCCTCCACTGCAGATGGCACCAACAAATCTTGGTATTTCACCATAAGTATAGCCAAGTTTGTTTAAACTTCACACGAATCAAAGTGGAATGAAATTATGTAGAGATGTCTGAATTTACTCTGTTTCTTAGAATGAAGGACAGATAAATTTAATGTCCTGAGCTCATAATGAAGTAAGAGATAGCTAGATAATGTATAGTTTGGTCTGTCCTAATTGATAAGTCATTTACTCTTGTAATTTTGAGACCCTATAAACCTTAGACCCTGCCAACCTTCGCCATTCTGAACTCACTATGAACTTATTCAATGGACACATAGATAAGAAATGTTTACATTTAAAACATGTAACCTGTTATATTTTAGAATTCATCTGTTTTTGTGATTAATTGTACTCTTTTGACTATGAGGTCATTCCCTTTTCTCAGAAGTATAAGTACGGTCTTCTACAATAAACGAGCATGGAGATTGGGAAGCTTAACTTTAGTTGAAGTTAAGATGCCTGACTTCATCCACCTCTTCTCTTGAACCTTTTCTCTTGAATGTATGTGCTGGAAATTGGGAAACTTGACTTCAGTGGAAGTCAAGATGCCTAATTTCAGCCACCTCTTCTCTATTGAATGCACGTGTGTGAGTGGTTTATTTTCTATCTCTTCTTATTTCTCTGTAGATCTGCAAATAAGTTAGCAGACTCAGGGCTATCAGCCTTCTATGGCTAATAAGCCTACGTTTACACTAGCTTACTGGAGATCTCCGCAAACAGGCCTATCTACAGATCAAAGGGCCTCCTTTTACGACCCCATGCAGTTTCTACCAGAAGCCGCTTTTCAGCCTCAGCCATAGGAAATTTATGGTCAGTTTAAGCTCTCCTCGCTATTGTAGTATAGCCAGTCCCTAGAGAAGAAACCTTGGGCTCTTTTTCCCCTTCCCTCTTTTCTCTTTCAATCCTGATCAGTTGCCTGAGCCATCAGTTCTGGCCACCCAAGAGATGACGCAAACTGGAAGGGCATCCGCATCCAGCACCAGAGACTCTACCCTGGACCTCTCCAGAGCAGCAGCTGGGAACTAACACTGGACTTCCATTACCTTTTTTGTTCCTGAGATGTATCAATATACTATAGGCCTATACGGATGCAAACAAGATGGGGTTGACTGGGTATATGTTAGACAAAATAAGCAAGGTGATCAAAAGTCCATATACCTCAGCTCAGAAATTAAAATTGTATGCAAACCTTATATGGTATATTAGAATGCACTTATAAGTGAGTAGAAGTCACGTGTGTCTGTTTCAGTCTGGGTTACCTCAATCAGTATGATCTTTTTGACTTCCACCCATTAGCCTCCAAATTTCATGGCTCATTTGTTTTGTTAATAGCTGAGTAGTATTCCATTGTGTAAATGTATCACACTGTTCTTATCCATTTTTTTTTTGGTTGAGGAACATCTAAGGTGTTTCCATAGTCTAGATGTTATGAATAAATCTGCTTTGAAAAAATTGAGAAAGTGTCCTTGGTGTATAGAAGAGTACCCAGGAGTCATTTAACTGGTTTTTAAAGTAGAACTAGTCCCAATTTTCTGATAAGGTACCAGATTAATTGTTGTTGTATATATTTGCACTACCACCAGCAGTGGAAGAGTGTTCCCCTTTCTCTACATCTTCATCAGCATGTGCTGTCACTTGCGATTTTCTTCTTAGCCATTCTTACATGTATAAAATGCAAAGTTGGAGTCATTTTGTTTTGCATTTTCCTGATTTGAAAGGGTACTGAACATGCCCTTCCGTGATTCTCAGCTATTCAAGATCCTCTGTTGAGAATTCTCTGTTTAAATCTGTGCCCTATTTTTAGTTGGATTAATTTTTATGTGTTTTAATATTTTGAGTTGTTGTTATATTTTTATATCAACCCTTTCTTGGATGTAGGATTGGTGAACATTTCTTTTTTTACCAAATTGAATGCTGCCATTGCCTTCTATTGACAGCATCACTTGCCTTACAGAAGCTTTTCAAACTTTTCAAGAGGTCTCATGTGTTTATTTATTGTGTGTGTGCACATTTTTATCTTTCTACCTTTTTCTATTAAATATTTTTACATATACATTTATATTATTACACATATTTTCAGTGAACTACCTACTGAAAGAAGAACAATGACATAATCGTGAAGTATACATATATATTATTTACATATATGTTTTTGTTTGTGTGTGTGTGTGTGTGTGTGTGTGTGTGTGTGTGTGTGTGTGTCACAGTCATAGTGTTTTGGCTATTTCAATTTGGCAGCCTTGAAGAAAACATCTTTCCTATCTTGGTGAGTCTAAAATTCTGAAGGTAAATCAAAATCTATCATTCCTCCTCATTATCACTTTAAAACATCTATCTAGACCTAAGACTATCTTAACCTCTAAACAACTAAGTTTCATCGTAAAACTGAACTGTCTGGGATTATCAGAGACTTGAGAAGGAGTAAATTAATTACCTGAGTGTACAGGGAGTAAAAGTGAACCATCTGGTCCCCAACCCTATGGGAGACTTGAGAAGGAATAAATTAATTACCTGAGTATACAGATGTGAAGGTTAGTAGCTTCCCAAATGAGAAGATGACAGAGACAGTTTGCCACCTGAGCATTCAACCACATGATCATCTCTTTGGTGTCATTAATTTTTTATCTTAAAGCCTGTGCTGATAATGTTCTGTTCAGGAGGTTGTCTCCTGTACCAATGAGTTCAATGCTCTTTCTCATTTTCTCTTCTAATTGATTTATTGTATCTCGTGTTATTTTGAGATCTCTGATACACTTGGACTTGATATTGTGCAGGGCAATACATATGGATCTATTTGAATTATCTACATGAAGACATTCTCTGAGACCAGCAAGATTTGTTGAAGATGCATTTTCTTTTTAATAGTATTGTTTTGGCACTTTTGAGAAAAATCAAGGATCTTTAGGTGTGTGGGTCAATTCTGGGTATTCAGTTCATTTTCAGTGATTAACCAGTCTACTTGTTTGCCAGTACAATGAAATTTTTATTGTTATTGCTCTAAACTATAGAATGAATTCAGGGAGAAAGATACCTCCGGAAGTTTTTCTGTGGTATAGGGTTGTTTTGTTTTTAGTTTTTACTAAATATTTTTTTAAATTTTACATATACATTTATATTATTACACATATATGCAATAAACTACCTACAGCAAGAAGAACAATGACACAATCAGGAACTATATAAATGTTACATTCTTAGTGTTTTGGCTATTTGTGTTTGACAGCCTTGAAGAAAACATCTTTCCTATCTTGGTGAGTATAAAATTCTGACTGGAAATCAACATCTACTATAGCTCATCATTACTAACTTAAAACATCTATCTAGACATAAAAACATCTTAACCCCTAAGCAGCTAAGCTTAATTGTAAAACTAAACTATCTGGTCTTCAACCCCATCAGACTTGAGAATGAATAAAGCTGATTACCTGAGTATGCTGTTTGCTTCCTAGGCAAAGTCCATACTGTTTACTTGCACCTGGTCCCTCATTATCTGATTTTTAAAATATCTACTTCTAGAGCAATGACACTAAATTTTATTGAGGAAGGGTATCCCATTTTTGTACTGGGACCTGTGAGATGTCCCTGTGGTGATTTTTGATAAGGGATTACCATATTTATCTCTTACTACCGTATAATCACTAGCCCAGTGACAACCATTGCCACATCTATTGAATATTCTAGAAGGCAAAGGATTCTTTTTGAAATTATTTTGGTTTTCCTTGCAATTCTCATTGCTGTAACCTTATCCATCACAATTAAAACATTTCTAAAGACCTTTGGTGGTAACTCCTACTATTAGGGTGATATTAAGTCTAGTGTGAATTGCATTTCTGATCTATTCATCTGTCAATGCTGATCTTGCTCTTAATAGACTTATTGCCTCTTTGCAATCAGTGTTAGCATTTTTAAAAGCTAAAGACTCTATTAGTGCCCTTCTAACATAACCTCTTCTCTCTACTATGAAAGCCGTTGTAAATATGGCCCTGGCTCTAATACTGCCTTTGCTGCATCCTCCTAGTCCTTTGGGATTACTCTACACTTGATTAACTAGGAAGTCACCATGCGTAAAACAAATGGTGAGTGCATTTCATCACTGAACACCTTCCTTAAATTGTCTCATCTCTAACACTTCCACGGGGTACCATTCAGCTTCTTGATAATACTGGATATGCAAAACTTTGTTTTCTCCTATTTCATTGTAATGAAAAAAACCATACACATGACAAAAAAAAATTTGTAAAAGGAAGACCACATCTTTCCTTTCCTTTTCTTTTTCTCTAATCACTTTTTGCCTCTGATTCATTTCAACTATGTACTTTAATAGGATAAGTCTCAAAATCTAACTATTGTTAATAACTAAAACCATTTAACATCATACCTTCAAACTTATCACGAGTGTCATGATTAAAATGTGATAAAGATACATATTTGATCATAGTTAAAATGATATATTCCTGAGGTTCTGCATTCAATGTTGAATCTGCTTCTCTGTCTAAGAGACTAATATAATCCCATGTTAGCCAAAACACTATAAGAAAAAGAAGACTGGATTTTTCTTTCCGTTAATTTTTATTCTAGTGACTTTTGCTGTTACACTAGAAACACCAGCTAAATACTCTTTTTGATTTTTACAAACTGTATTTTTCCAGTTCTTCTTAAACATTGGTTCTCTTACCATCCTTATTGTGACCCCCTCTCTCATTGCTTGCCTGTCCCATCCTCCCTACATCATCCCCCATTCCCCTCCCATAGTCTTCAGACAGAGGAAGACCTCATCCCCTATCATCTGACCTCAGCCTAACAAGTCTCATCTGGACAGCCTGCATCCTCTTCCTCTGTGGGATGGCAAGTCTGGCAAGGCTACCAATCCAGGGTGAAGTGATCAACAAGCAGGCAACAGAGTCCAGGTTACAGGTATACTCTGCTTCCCATATTATGGGACCCAAAAGAATGTGCTGCCTATCAACTATATCTGCACAGATGGTCTATGTCCTTAAAATGCATGGTCCTTTCTTGGTTTATCACTTGTGTATCCTCACCCTGCCCAAGATTTGTTGGCCCCATTTTCTACTTGTGGAGCTTCTGTAAGCTCCAGGTCCTTTTATTCCCCCAGTTTTTCCATAACACTCTTTCTACTTCACCCCAAAGTTTGGCTGCGAATCTCAGCATCTTCTCTGATACCGTACTGGGTGGACTCTTTCAGAGGACCGTCATGGCAGGCTCCTCTCCTGTTCCTTCTCTTCAACCAATTCTGGTGTTTATTATATTTCCCCTTCTGAATGATAATTGATCATTCTCTCCTCTTATTTACCTTCTTTATGTCTGTGTATTGTAGTATGGTTATCCCTATTATGTGACTAATATAAATGCTTATAAATGAGTACATACCATGCATGTCTTTCTGGGTCTGGGTTACCTCACACAGGAGGCCCATTTATAGTTCCATTACTTCCCTAAAAATTGGAAGATTTCATAGGCTCACAAGTCTCATCTTGGTAGCCTGCTTACTCTTTATTTGACCATATAGTGGGGGAGGAGGTCCCCTTTGGTCATAGACCTAGGGGAGGGGAATAGTGTGAAAGAGAGAGGGAGGAACAGGGGGATACAAGTGATGGGATAAAAATTGAGTTATAATCTGAATAAAAAATTAAATAAAATTAAAATTAAAAAAAATTCAGCATTTCATTGTTATTAATAACTAAGAAGTATTCCACTGTGGAAATGCACCACAGTTTATTTATCCATTCTTTGGATGAGGGACAGCTAGGTTGTTTCCAAGTTGAGGTTATTATGAATAAAGCTGCTATGAACATAGTTTAGCAAATGTCCTTTTTGTCAGGTGGAACAACTTTCAGGTATATGCCCAGGAGTGGTTTAGTTGAGTCTTGAGTTAAAATTATTCCCAAATTTCTGAGAATGCAGCAGATTGATTCCCAAAGTGGTTGTACAAATTTGCACTCCCAACAGCAATGGAGGAGTGTTCCCCTTTCTCCACACCCTCACCAGTATGTGCTGTCACTTGAGGTTGTGATCATAGCCAGGAGTACAGGGCAGGGAATCATCAAACTCAGGGATGAAATCAATAAATTACAAACAAAAAAGTAATTCAAAGACTCAAGTAGACCAAGAGCTGGTTCTCTGAGAAAATCAACAAGATAGACAAATCCTCAGCCAAACTAACTAAAAGGAAGAGTGAGAGTATTCACATGAATAAAATCATAAATGAATAAGTAGATATAACAAAAGACACCATGGCAATCCAAAGAATCATTGGATATTACATAAAAAGCCTATATGCCACACAATTTGAAAAACCTAAGGGAAGTGGATAATTTTCTTGATAGATACTATTTACCAAAATTGAAGGCAGATCAGGTAAACAAATTAACCAATCCTATCTCTAGCAATTAGGTAGAAAGAGTCATCAAAAGTTTCCTAAGCCCCTATCCCCAAAAAAGTCTCAGGGCCAGATGGATTCAGCAGTGAATTCTGCCAGATCTCCAAAGAAGAGCTAATGCCACTATTTCTCAAACTATCCCACAAAATAGAAACAGAAAGAATATTACCAATTCATTCTTTGAGGCCACAGTCACATTGACACCTAAACCAAACACCCCAAAAAGAAATAGTATTTCAGACCAATTTCTGTTACGAACTTGGATGCAAAATTACACAGTAAAATGTTCACAAACCAAACTTAATATCACATCAAAATATCACCTTCAGGCTCTCAGTTTCTATTGTAAAATTCTGGAGCAGAAGCCTTGTCACCAAGCGCTGTCAGTCGTACTGTCAGTCATTGTGAGTTGACAGGGGATCAGGAGCCAGTTCTCGTTCAACATGTTTTGGTCCAATAACAACAGAGATAAGATATTATGTAAAGGAGCAGAAGGAAAGAAGATATAAGCTAAGAAATGGAAATAAAATGTAATATAATGAGATAAAGTAGAATGAAGAATAGGAGAGGAATGGGGCAATAAGGTAATGGAAGAAATAAGGTAAGTACAAACAATGCTAAAGGCCTTCAGGAGACCTTGTGGAAAACCACTAATGTAACACATTCTTAAAATTTGAAAATATAAAAAGGGATTTTAATGGAGTCTGAAATTAATGGAGGAGATAATTCCACAGCTATACACTTTATGCGACCATAAATATCCTCTACTGGTAGGAATGGGTTACATAGTTTTGAGTCACTAGACAAAAGCATTCCATAAACTGCCTCTACCATCAAAAAGTATAATAGGCTACTTCCATGTTATTTGTGACTCTTCACAACATGCTATATTGGCCTTATTGCCAAAGACACTACGAATTCTGTAATTGAACATGAAGAAATAATGTTCATTTCCACATACAAGCATCACCACTACTCGTTAGTATTCATGGTACTGGAAGTTACATTAATGCTTCCAGAAAAGGGATGTAACTACCAATATCAAAGAACTGAAGATTATGAGTACTACATCAGTGTCATGCTTGGAAGATATACTGGTTGAATAGTATCACAAACATTATGAGAGTAACCAACCATATTTTTATTGGAAATAAGGCCCACTGCATGGGATTGAACCCATAAAAACACTGCCAAAGTACATAGAAACTTGCGATTAGATAGATCATGGAAAACCTCCTACTATTATTAAACAAAGGAATATTAAAATAAAATGACCCCTAATGATACACTGATATCCACATAAACTCATGCCTCACTCAATACACATCAATGAAGGTTATTCTTGCACTAGATGGTAATTAACAGAGAGACTCTTGACTGGACAATGTGTATAATCTGAATATAAAATTGGTCATGGTGAAAATCGTGATCAAATTAAATTGTATGAAGAAACCTTTTTAATTTAAGTATGAAATAGACTAACTATACATTTAAAACTTATTGCATATAAGACTGGCATTAAGAATTCTTATCCTTACAGACTATATATCTAGACTCTAATTCATTGTTCATAATGTGTAGTCCATCACCTATAGCCATGGAAACATGAGAATTTCCAAAACCTCTTATATTACACTTGGCCGTCATTACATTTGGACTTCATAAAAAAGATAAAAAGTCAAGTATTTCATATTTTCCATGTGGTTTTATTAGTAATTCTCAATTTCATAAGGCACAAAAGAGCAAAGAATTCACCGACCAGCTAATTCAACCATTTGTTGACATCATTTCCCTGTGAGCAAAGCCTATTGAATATTTTAAGACCTGGGAAGTCCTGCTTGACTGTGAGGGCTCTGGATCTCTCACTGACCACTATACCTATGTAGTTTTAAGAAGTTGAGTATGTGAATTAGCCTCTTTGTTCTCCCATCTCTAAAATGCGGATAATAATCACTAGTGTGGATATCACTGGATGATCAGAAACAGTAGTTGGGCTTATTCCCCTGATGTGTATATAGGAGCCTCCAACTAAGCAAAGCATAATTAAACACTAAACATAGATAACCAAGTAGGAATACTAAAAGCTACAAAGGAAAAATGACAAGTAATATATAAATGTTTGTGGTACTCAGGGATTTGATTGGGAGACACTGATCTGAGCTGAAATATCTGCTTAACAGAACTTCTCTTAATGAAGGTGATTCATAACTTGCATGTTCCGTCTCTGGTCACAATTTCCTGTTATTTGGAAGATATTTATATTCTTGGTATCTTGCAAATTGATCCTTCTGGTGTGTGGTTACTATGCTATAAGATCTCTCTGCTTTCTTCATAAACATACTTAGTGCCATGAACTTTTTTCTTAGCACAGCTTTGCTTTTGGCCCATAAGTTTGGGTATGCTGTGCCTTCATTTACATTGAATTGTAGAATGTCTCTAATTTCGTTCTTTATTTCTGCCTTGACCTACTGGTCAATCATTAGAATGTTGCTCAATTACCATGTACTACCCTGTTACAATATGACACATTTTCTGGTTTAAACCTGTGTCAAACATTTGGGGGTATTGTCAAAGTCATAGAGCTCTTATGTGGTATCAGTCATGTTATGACTAGAGAACACTGTTTGTTAAGAGACACCCAGTACTTGTGACATCCCTCCCTTATTTATAGATCCCCAGGCTTTGAGGTGAGGAGTTTATTGATGGCATTCTCTCATTCTCCTTCTATTCTACCATCCCTTTATCTCATTACAGCACTATAATCTATTTCCTTTTCAATGGAAGATATCCTATTTCATTCTTTTCCCTTATTAGCTACCTAACTCTGTGGTTACTGCACTGAAAAAACACATATCAAGTTTAAAAATCTAGCATTCATATGGAAGAGGAAACATGGTTCATTATAAAAACTGGGATTCCACACTAGAAGAGAGGATGATGTTTCACTATAGAAGCATAGTGTCTTCTTTTCATTGTGTTATTTTTACCCACATGGAATTCTATTAGTTTCTTAGACACAAAAAAGATTCTATATTAAAAGTCTGTATTTGCAGCGCTAAAGGGATATACTATTTTGGTGACAAGAAGCCCCCTTTATACTTTGTGTATTATTCATTCATCAAGACTGTCATGTAGTTACACAGTAAATTATAAATGCATGCAATATGAATTCTTAGCAGTAGTCAAAATTTGAGAATCCTTGCCTCAGAGCCTAAGGACATATGCTTAAAAAGGAATAAAATAAACAGATAAATAAAGAGGAGGAATATGTGGTTTTATTTTCATATGTCATTTATTTTGTAAATAATCATTATTTATAGTACACCTTCTAAAGTAGAACACTCACAAATCCCACTAATATAAAAATGAACTTAATCTCCTTAATATGAATGATATCAGAAAACAGAATTAGCTCTGATTACATGATTTGCACAACAGAGGACATGGACTGGGGACACCTTGTGGTCTACAGTGCTACACATGTGACTGAAGCATGCCTAATGAGCCTGAAGGCATTTGATGCACATGTTCCTGGTTTGTAGCATTATACCATCTACCCAAGATGGATTCTCTGCTTAAAATGGGTTTCTTCAGTATAGTGGAAAGGCAATACGCAGGGCAACCATGCAGTTGAGGAGTAGGTGCATCTCAAGAAAAGCTTTTTCAGGCTATACAAGCCTAGGGCCACATGTTCCTGGAGTGGTACCCACTGCTTTGCTTACAATGACAGCCTGGAGGAGAACCTTCTGTCTCCACAAAGATTCACTGAGGCAAATTATAGCTATCCCTAAGGCCTTGCAGTATACAGAAATTATAGAGAACATCATAACCACAGGTTCTACATATCTCTTCCTACTGTTAACGCCATTGAATTAAACTCTCCAAATATCCCAGCCAAACATATTGGGAGGATTTCAGGATGAGTGGAAGAGCAGAATGTTAGACACTCTTGGGGTTTGTTGGGAGAAGGTTTAAATTGATGGACTCATTGCTTGAGAAGATCATCTCATCTGGTCCAGCTGTTTGGTATCAGGACTCATTGTACTTCTGTCTTCAGTGAACTCATCAATTTTCAAGATAATTATGGTGACCTAAAAATTGTGGGGACAAGCTTTTGCTTACATATTCCTTATGCTTCCATGCTGCATTAGGCTATCTTTAGGATGGGATTGTGAAAGCACACGTTGGAATTTGGTTGAGAGTAAATCAAAGGTAAGACTGGAATTGTGTGGAAAGAGCATGGCGGAGCCTTACTGTAGAAATGCACTTGCTGTTGTCTTTGTGTATATGAATGTGGGAGACTCCACAGCCTGCCATCATGGATAGAGGAATGGAAATGTCATTTTCTAGTGAAAGACATAGTATGGATTCTAGAGCAAATGAATGTGACATGAGACATAACATTCAGGTGCCCATGAAATTGGTACTGAACTTTTCTGACATTCATACCCTGCTTTAAGTTCAAACCTCAGCTAAAATCTCAGTGATGGTTGTACTGTTTACTTCTGGTCATTTTGAACCCTAACAGAAGCACATACAAAGAAAGAGTCTGAATTGAAGGATTGCCTCCGTGAGGCCAGAATATTGGCATATCTGTCAGTTTCTTCATTTTTTATGTAAAGACAACCAGCCTACAGGGATCAACCCTGGTCAGGGGTGCTGGGTTGCATAAGAAAAACATCTACTTTTGGTTAAGAGCCTAGCCTTAAGGTCTGAGTCATCTCTCCAGCAGTACTGCAGTGGAAACTCCTTGGAACCTAGGAATGTAAAACCTAGCAGAAACTCATAGTAATGAGGACACAGAGCCTGGGCCGTCCACTTCTGTAACCAGGCAAGGCCTCACCAACCTGGAAAACAAACCCAGCCATAAAACCTCCCAATTTCAAATTGTCCTGCCTTCAGAGTTTTCTTAGAATGGAGCCTAGCATAATCATAATCAGAGACAGCAGAGAGACTTCGATCCAGTCACTAATGGAGCATGAGGAGTCCTATTGAAAAGGGAGGAGGAAGGATCAGAGAAATCAGAGTGGTCAGAGAAAATGTAAAATAGTACCTATAGAATCAACTGACCTGGACTCATGGGGATTCACAGAGATAAGAAAGCCTGTAGGAATATAGGTCATCTACATATGTTTCATCTGGGTATTTTGGTGTTTTTGTGGGATTCCAAAAAGTGAGAAAGGGAGCTGTCTTCATACGTTTGCATGGTGAGGGGAACTTTCTCCACCTATTAGGTTGCCTGGTCCAGCATTGATATTATGATATATGCCTGGTCTTAATGTACTTTGTTATGCCTTTTTTTTTGTTTGATGTCCCTGGTAGGATGGCTCTTTTCTGATGGGAAGCCTAGATGGTGGATCTGGGGTATCAGGGAGGTGGGGGAAGACAATCTTTGAGTGTAGGGAAGATTAACTTCAGTCAAGATGTAAAATATGAAAGAAGATTTTCGTAAGTCTAAAAAAGCCATATGAAGGAACCCAATGATTAGGGTACTCTTTCTGTTCTCAGCTTGATCTCTTGCCCCTATTTCCCTTAGCAATTAATTCATGGTCAGAGGGGTCAAGAAACCAACAAAAAATTTTCCTCCCCTGTTGTCTTTTCTCGTTGTTTTTAATCACAGTGACAGTTAAGCAAATTAGGATTTTTTTTACTGCATGGAAGCTATATGGGTTTTTTTTGTTTGTATTTTTATTAAGTTTCATTTACCTTTCATGCCCAATAACAGCTTCCCTTCTCTCTTCTCCTCCCAGTCCCTCCGTCTCATTCCCCTCTCACTTCATCTATGTACCCTAACCTTCTCCTCAGAAAAGTGGATGGACCCCAAGACTACCAACAAGACTCAGCAAATAAAGTTGCAGTAAGTTTAGGTTCATCTTCTTCTAATGGGGTCTGACAAGGCAGCTAAATTAGGGGAAAATCATGCAAAGGCAGTAATGTAGTCAACAGCAGACCGTGCTTTAACTTTAGGCATCCCAATGGATAACAGAGCTGCGCAACTGTTACATATGTGCACAGGGGAGATCTTTGTCCCATTCATGACGTCTGGTTGGCAGTTCAATCTCTTTAACCCCTAAGGATTAGCTGATGCTGTAAGTTATCTTATGTTGTCCTTGACCTCTCTGGCTCCTTCATTCCTTCCTTCATCTCTTCCACAGGATTCAACAAGCTCCACTTAATGTTCAGGTGTAGTCTCTGCATCAGTTTCAATCAGTTGCTGAGCGAAGCCTCTCAGATGATAAATACGCTGTTCTTTTTTCTACAATTATGGTAAATTGTCATACTTGGTCTCCCTCTCATGGCATGGGTCTCAAGCTGGGCCAGTCATTGGTTGCACCTACCCTCAAATTCTGTTCTTTCTTTTATTCCTCTACATCTTGAAGGCAGGCAATTTTTCTGGAAGTGTTGGTGTCAGGATCCCTCCATCAGAAGACTTGTCTTGTAACAGGAGGGAATTCATGTTCCATTCCACTATTTCTAGGCATTTTATCTATGGTCACAGTCATAGATTCTTAGGAATTTCCATTGTTCTAGATTTCTAGCTTGTCCCAGAGATACAAATCCAACTGATTTCAGTTCTCTATGCTGACATCCTCCACACACTTGATCCCACTTGAACCCCACCCCTTTCTGGCCCACTTACCTCCATCAGTCCATTGCAGATGTCTATTCTTGGTGCTTCTGCAGACCAGCTCCAGAAACAATGACAAAGAGAGAAGAGAAAGTCTTGGTGGATCCAAGGCAGGAAGAACTGAGCAGGTGGTGAACTTCTGGTTGAGGGAAACCAAGAACTGGGGAACAACTAGTTATGGAAACTAGCTGTTGAGAATAGGTTGAGGAAAATAGGAAAAAGAAATACTGCAGACCAAAGCACATGTACTATAATCTGAAGATTTTAAATCCCAAGAGAACTTTATTTTCAGTCTCTCTTACATGCTTACTGTTTCTTTATTTTTCTATCTCTCTTCTTTCTAACAATTACCCATTTTTCTGTGTCTGTCACTGGGTTGCTGTTCTCTTTGGGCCAACACCAGGATTTTATTTAAAATGAACTTCATTTTTTCCATTACAGATTACATTATGATTTTTTCATCCTTTATACTAATAAGGCATTCAAAAATCAACAAAGCAAGAGAATAGTCTAACAAGGAAATACAAACAGTTCAGTATAACCTACAAGTAAGCATACAGAGAATATAAATTTCCAAGCAACGGTAATCATAAACTAATTATTATTTCTCTATTTTGGCTGACAATTTTTTAAATGTTTTAATTTTTACATATACATTTATATTACTATGCATATATAGAATAAAATACCTACAGCAAGAAGATCAAAGACACAGCCAGGATTTATATAAATGCCACCTTCTTAATCTTTTGGCTTTCCTGTCTTGGTGCTTCTAAAATTCAGAATGTAAACCAATATCTATGATATCTCATCTCTATGAACTTAGAACATCTATATAGACCTAAAACATATTAATTCATAAACAACAAAATTTATTTGTGAAACCAAACTATCTGTTCTTCAAGTCCATTAGAGACTTGAGAAGGAATAAAACTGCTTACCTGAGTATACCAGAAAAAAATGTTAGTAGCTTTACAAATGAGAAGATGACAGAGACAAGTTGCTGCCTGAATAGTTAACCAAGACTCTCTATAATGTTGGAGAATCATCTTCAGCCTTATGGCCCAATATATCTGACAGCCATATTTGTGAGGCAGAAACCTTTGAGGACTTGCTTACCCTGTCTTGGCAGAGTTTGGCCATCGACTTTGCCTGCATCCAAGCTTGCCCTGTTTTAGGCAGAATTCTCTCTGTGGTAGAAACTAGGTCATTTTTTCAACTGGCTTGCTTTCCACTTTGAAGGCATCTCCAGAAAGAGGTTCTTTGATGCTCAACATCTCCTTTGAGATAGGCTGGGTGTTGCCAGGACTTAACTTGTCTCATTGTCAGTAAATCTTTAAAGTAATAAAAACATTTTTAAATGCCATATTCTCTATGTCTTTGAGGTTTTTGAAAACCTTATCTAACTATTTTATCTTATCTTTCTATAGTATCATATCTATATGTTGCACCTAAGATGTATATTCTTGTAATAAAAATAGACTACTAACAGATATGATTATGATTAACAAACAATTAACTTGTATAACATATTTATCCTAAACAGCCTACAATAGCACTTTCAAAGTTTTTGAAGTAAACCTTGTATTATAATTGACCCATATGGATACAATACCTCATATTAGAGGAGAAATATATATAATGTGTGTAAAGAAAAGTCTTGCATTTGGATTCTATACCACCATATCTAAATTAAACTTATTTTGCATCTATATACAAAATTCCATACCAATTAATTAAAAATAACCATGTGACTGACAAGGCATTAAGTTGAAGAGTAGATTCACTAATCTATTTTGTGTTCTGTCTTCTCTTTATATTTCTATATTCCCCCTACTTTCTTTTCAACGGCTATCTCTAAACCTAAGAACAGAAGATAAAGGAAAAGAGAGACATCCCCAAGTCGAATCTTGCTTTCTCTCTAAATTAGACCAATAATAACTTGTCACCAACTCCCATTGAAAATAACCAAAGAAAGCAACCAAAAACCTACCCAACCCCCCTGATATGAAATAGGGAGTCATTCTCAAGTTTTTTTCTGGCTGATTTGGGATTAATAATTCCTTTGTAGGAGCTAAAATAAAATTGGGAAAATGGTTAAACAAGCTAGGGACTGCATTTGTAATCCAGTATCTAAATGTTGAGACATTACAGGCTTAATTAGAGTCCTGCATGGAACAGTCTAAAATCCTGGGCAAATTGCGATGGGAAGTTTTCTTCAAAGGTGTCCTGGGAGCTGTCTTGTTCTCATGGGGAACAGAAACTGAAGGACTTGGTGCTGGACTATGAAGGATGCAGGATGTCAGTGTCCATCATGCTGAGAGGTATAAATCTTGTCAGGTCTGATCCAATGTCAGTGTATGATTCTTTTGTTCTGGAAACATATAATTCTTCACAACCATTATATAGTCCTAAATGTATAAATGTATATGGAGTGTGTGATGTACAGAACAGTTAAGGCTGATTATCTGCTCTTTATATGAGCAGAAAATAAGACATCTGTAAACTTCATTCATGCCATACTAAGAATGGCATCTACTAATAATCCATAGATATTCTGTAGCCAACAAGAAGTATTGTCTATACCTAGACATTGATGTCTCAGCCAGCCTCAGAGCTATTCCCATACGGTGGGATTAGCAATCTAAGTTACCTGCTTGTTACACAGTTTAAATTCTTCACATCCAAATTGTATTCCCATCTCTCTTTTCCTCTCCATGACCCATCCCCTTCCTTCACACTCACTCCCTCCCCTATTCCTCAGAAAGGGGAGCCCTCCTCCCCTAATATCTGACCTTAGCCTATCACCTCTAATCTGAACTACCTGTAAGCGCTTCCTCTGTATACTTGGCAAGCCCAACATGCCAAGTGGAAGTGATCAAATTCAGTGGCCAGAATACATGTCTAAAATAGTCCCTACTCTCCACATTGTGGGACAACAAGGAGACTGTGCTACTATATCTGAGCAGAGGGTCTAGGTGCACATACTACATGGTCCTTTGTTGATATTTCAGTCTCTGTACCACAGTATAGTTATCCTGTATTATTTGGCTAATATCTGCTTATGAGTTAGTATATACCACACATGTTTTCTGGGTCTCCTTTACCTCACTCAGGATGATATTTTCTAGTTCCATCCATTTGCCTGAAATTTTCAAGAGTTCCTTGTCTTTAATAGCTGATAACTATCCCATAGTGTAAATGTACCAGTTTCTTTGTCCATTCTTTGACTTAGGGACATCTAGGTTGTTTCCAGATTCTGGCTATTATGTATAAGGCTGCTATGAGCATAGTTGAGCAAATGTCCTTATTGTATGGTGTAGCACCTTTTAGGTATATTTGCAGGAGTTTTATGGCTGGGTCTTGAGGTAAGGGTATTCCTACTTTCTTGAGAAAGCACCAAATTAATTAACAAAGTGGTTGTACAATTTTCACTCCGACCAGCAGTGGAGAAGTGTTCCTCTTTCTCCATATCCTTGATAGCATGTGCTCTCACCTGAGTTTTTAAACTTAGCCATTCTAATGAGTGTGGGATTTAATCTCAGAGTCATTTTGAGTTGCATTTCCCTGATAACTAGGGATGTTGAGCATTTCTTTGTGTTTTTCTCAGCCGTTCAGTATTCTTCTGTTGAGAATTTTCTCTTTAGGTCTGTACCCCATTTTTAATTGGATTATTTCATTTGGTGGTGTTTAATTTCTTGTGTTCTTTATGATATTATTAGCCTTTCTCAGAGGGTGAAGAACTTTTCCAATCCGTATGCTGTTGTTTTGTTCTGGTGACAGTGTCCTTTGCCTTACAGAAGTATTTAAGTTTCATAAGGTCCCATTTATTAATAGTTGATAATAGAGCCTGATCTGTTGGTGTTCCATTCATGAAGTAGTCTCCTCTGTCAATGAGATCAAAGCTCTTCCCCACTTTTCTTCTAAAGATTTCGTGTTTCTGATTCTATGGTAGGGTCTTTAATGTATTTAGATGTCAGTTTTGTGCAGGGTGATAGATACGGATCTATTTTCATTTTTCATGTACCCATTCCGTTAGACCAGTACCATTTGTTGAAGATGTTATCTTTTTTTCCTTGTATGAGTTTGGCTTGTTTGTCAAAAATCAAGTGTCCATAGGTATGTGTGTTTATATCTGGGTCTCTGATTCGATTCCATTGATCAACCAGCCTATTTCTATGCTAGGACTATGCTGTTTTTATTACTATTGCTATACAATACAGCTTGAGATCTGAGATGGAGATTCCTCCAGAAGATCTTTTATTGTACAGGATTGTTTATGCTAGTCTGGATTTTTGTTTATTTGGTTGTTTGTTTGTTTCTCATATGGAGATGAAAATTGATTTTTGAAGGTTGGTGAAGAATTGTGTGGGTACCTTGAAGGGAATTGCATTTATTCCATAGATTTCTTTGGGTGAGATGCTTATTTTTACTATGCTGATTCTCCCGATCCATGAACATGGGATGTCTTTTCATTTTTTGTAATCTTCTTCAAATTATTTATATAGAGATTTGAAGTTTTTTCATACAAATCTTTCACTTTCTTGGTTAAAGTTACACCAAGGTACTTTGTGTTACTGGTGGCTACTGTGTCGGGTGTAGCTTCCTTAACTTCTTTCTCAGCCTGTTTGTTATCTGTATACAAGAGAACTACTGGTTTTCTTTGAGATGATTTTGTTTTTTTGGGTTTTTTTAGTTTATTTTTTTATTAATTTATTCTTGTTACATCTCAATGGTTATCCCATCCCTTGTATCCTCCCATTCTTCCCTCCCTCCCATTTTCCCCTTATTCCCCTCCCCTATGACTGTTCCTGAGGGGGATTACCTCCCCCTGTATATGCTCATAGGGTATCAAGTCTCTTCTCGGTGACCTGCTTTTGTAACCAGCCACTTTACCAAAGGTATTTATTAGCTATATGAGTTCCAGGATAGAATTTTTGGGGTCACTTATGTTTACTATCATATCATCAGTAAATAGTGATAGTTTGACTTCTTCTTTTCTGTTTTCTATCCCCTTGATCTCCTTTAGCTGTCTTATTGCTCTAGCTAGGACGTTCAGTAATATATTGAAAAGATACAGAGAGAGTGGACAGCCTTGTCTTGTCCCTGGTTTCAGTGGAGTTGACTTAAGTTTCTCTCTATTTAGTTTGATGTTGACTAGAGCCTTGCTGTGTATTGCCTTTATTACATTTAGGTGTGTGCCTTGTATTCTTGCTCTCTCCCGGACATTTAACATGAATGGGTGTTGGATTTTGTCAAATGCTTTTTTGGCATCTAAGGGGATGATCATGTGTTTTTTCTTTCAGTTTCTTTATATGGTGGATTACTTTGAAGGATTTCCATATTTTTGCATCTATGATCACAATATACATTTGTCAGAAGTTCTCGTTCTTTGTTGAGTCTTTCTCTATTTTATCTATCAAGGTGACTGTGGCCTCATGGAATGAGTTTGGTAATGTTCCTTCTGATTCTATTTTGTGGGGTAGTTTTAAGAGAACTGATATTATCTCTTCTCTGAATGTCTGGTAGAAATCTGTGCTAAATCCAACTGGTACTGGGCTTTTGTTGTTGTTGTTGTTGTTGATGATGATGATGTTGTTGTTGTTGTTGAGTTCCAGCTTTATTCCATTTTGGTCTAATAAGAGGCAAGGGATAATTTCTATTATCTTGTATCTGTTGAAGTTTGCTTTGTGACTTAGCATATGGTTAATTTTAGAGACGTTTCCTTGAGGTGCTGAAAAGAAGGTGTATTACTTTGTGTTTGGGTGAAATATTCTGTAGATATCAGTTAAGGCCAATAGTTTCATGGTATCTATTAGTTAGTTTCCCTGTTACTCCATTTAGTTTCTATCTTGATGATCTGTCTATTGGGGTGAGAGGGATGTTGAAGTCTCCCACTATTAATGTGTGGGGCGCAATGTGTGATTTAAACTTTAGTAACTTTTATAAATTTGGTTCTTCCTGCATTTGGGGCATAGATGTTCAGAATTAATACATCATCTTGGTGTATTTTTCCTTTGGTGAGGATAAAGTGATCTTCCCCATCCCTTTTGATTAGTTTTCATTGAAAGTCTGTTTTCCTAGATACTAGTACTGCTACTCCTGCTTTCTTCTTGGGTCTGTTTGCTTGGAATAAAGTTTTCCAACCCTTTACTCTGAGGTAATGCCTATCTTTATTTTTGAGTTGTGTTTCTTCTATGCAGCAGAATAATGGATCCTGCTTTCATAACCCTTCTGTCAGCCTGCATCTTTTGACTGGGGTGTTTAGGCCCATGATGTTAAGAGATATCAATGATAAGTTGCTGTTAGTTCCTTTTATTTTCATGTTGGTGGTGATAGATAGTGTGTGTTTTTGTATTTTAGATTTGTGGTGTGGTGTTATTTATTTCCTGTGTTTTCCTGGGTGTAATTAGCCTCCTTGAGTTGGAATTTTCCTTCTAGTACCCTCTGTAAGGCTGCATTTGTGGTTAGGTACTGATTAAACTTGGTTTTGTCATGGACTTTATGGTTTTCTCCATCTATGGTGATTGATAGTTTGGCTGGATAAAGTTTTGCTGTGGTCTATTAATGTTTGCATAACATCTGTCCAGGCCAATCTATCTTTCATGGTCTCTGTTGAAAAGTGGGGTGTAATTCTTATGCATTTGCTTGTGTATGTGACTTGACAATTTTGTCTTGCAGCTTTTAATATTCTTTCTTTGTTCTGTACAATTAATATTTCGATTATTATGTCATGGGAGGATTTTCCTTTCGAATCTATTTGGAGTTTTGTAGTCTTCTTCTATGTTTATGGCCATTTTTTTTCTTTGTTCTGTATGTTTTGTGTTTTGATTATTATGTGACGGGCAGTTTTCCTTTTCTGGTCAATTCTATTTGGTGTTCTGTAGGCCTCTTGTATGTTTATAGGTATCTCTTTCTTTAGGTTGGG
>CAJRSG010014035.1:0-19404 GCA_907169655.1 Acomys percivali
CACACACACACACACACACACACACACACACACACACACACACACACCTCCAAACAGCACCAGAAAAAACAAGTAGTTAGTCTTGAAGGCAGCCAGCGATGTAAGTGATCTCATGCAAGGCTTCCCAGTCAGAAAGACAGCTGACTTCCCTTCTGGAAGCAGAGCCCAGAAGGCATTGGGCTGATACATTTAAAGTGCTGAAAGACTGTCAACCAAACGCTCCTATTTAGCAAAATACTTGAGAATCAAAAGGAAATTAAGATATTATAAGATAAACAAAAATGGGGAGAATTTTTAACTAGCAGATGGCCTAAAGAAAGTCCATCAGGATTAAATTCGTTTGAAGAAATAAAGACCACTGATAAATGTAACTTGTGAGTAAATATAGAAGATAATATTTTTTGTTTGTTTATTTCTAGTGCTTTTTTCCCCCTAGTCCCATTTTAAAAAGAGATTGAGGAAATGTCCAACCAATGTCTGGCCCAACGCAAGACCCACCCCCATGGAAGAGAGCCAACCCTTGATACTATCAAAGATACTCTGCTATGCTTGTAGACAAGAGCCTAGAAAGTTCTCCTCTGAGAGGCTACACCCAGTAGCTGTTTGAAACAGATGCTGAGACTCACCATTCAACATTGGATAAATTGTAGGGAATTTTGTAGAAAAGTGGGGGGAAGGATAAGAGGTCCTAGAGATGGTAGGAGCTCCACAAGGAGACAAATAGAGCCAACTAACCAGGGCTCAGAGGGTCTTGTGGAGTCTGAAGCACCAAGTACCATGCATGGATGGACCTCAGACCTCTACAGAGATGTAGCCAGTGGGCAGCTCAGGCTTCATGTGGGTCCTCTAGTAAGGGGAACAGGGCTTTCTCTAATATGGAGTCTGTTGTTGGCTTTTTGATCACTTCCTCCTGGTGGAAATGCCTTGCCAGGCCACAGGGGAAGAGGGCCAGATCAGTGTTGGTGGGACTTGATGAGCTGGTATGGATGGGAAGGGGGGGCTCCCTTTTTCTGAGGAATAGGGGAGGAGGAATGGGGAGGGGGGAGGGGGACTGAGAGGTGAGAAGGAATGGGACTACAACCAGGATGTAAAGTGAATACATAAATAAGTTAATAAAAAATAAAATAAAATATAAATTCAGGCCAGGGAGATGGTTCTGTGGGTAAAAAAACTGACTGTGCAGTCATGAGGACCTGATGTCCAATCTCCAAGGACTTATGTGAAACCTGTCTTCATAATCCTCAACTATAATCAGTGCCCCCATGGAGAGATGGGATGTAGAAACAGAAAAACCTACAGAAGCTCACAGGTCAGCTACCCAGGTGAAGACAACAGAAGAACAGCAGGGAGATGCTGCCTCAAAGTAGGTGGCAACTTACCTTCTGACCTCAATATGTGTGCTGTGGCATTTATACTCTTTCACAGATGAATGTGCATAGAAACATACATGTACACATGCCATAATCACATATCATTCCCCCATAAAAGGTAAAGAAAAAGTGAAAAAAGCTTCATCTAGTAATTATGAAACTATGTGTATTGGATAATATATCATTAAGTATAAAAAGAATATTATATAAAGAGATAATTTGTATAAAAATAGTATCATAAGAAAGGGGGAAGGGATGGAGCGATATGAAAGCAAAGGTTTCATCCTATTAAAAAAAGTCTTTGTTCACCGGTTATCTACATTGTTATAAAATGAGGTGATAATTTTAATTACAAAGGATTAAAGAAAAACAGAAATAAGCATTAATGGAAGTGACCAAAGAATTCCAATTATTCACTATAAAACATCTCACACAAAGTCAGATGGTAATTGCAGAGTACTGAAGTAACAGCTATAAAACACCAACAAAATGGCAGGCACAAGTCCTCCCTTATTTGTACTGTATTCAATTTAAATCAACGAAATATTCCAATTGAAATATTGGGGACAAACAAGATGGCTCAGTGGGTAAGAGTGCTTGCTGCCAAAGCCGGAATTCAGCCTGACTTCTCTCCCTGGAACCAATGCAAAGGGCAAACATACAACCACCTTCACAAGGTTGTCTTCTTACTTCCACGAATGAGCAGTGGCAGGCATGGGTTTCACATTTAAGTATTAGACAAGATTTTAGTTGTAGGAAAAAAGTTATTTGTGTTACTGCATTTAGGAATTTAGTTATTTTTGAAAAACTGAATCTTCACCTCAGTGCTATTGTCATGTAATTCACATTTATTCATGGACATTTTGTTTTATGCTGTTGAGATAGTTGTTAAATTGCTCTAAGGATAATGAATGAAGAACAGCAGAGCCTTTCCATCAAATTACAAATAGTGGATTTAATTTTGTGTTGGTCTATATAAATTCGTGAAAAATTGGATCCTGTAAACAGAAAAAGCTTACTCTGTCTTCAGAGTGAGGATCAATACTGGGTGGTTGAATGGATCCATTATCACTTGCTTTAATATCCATGATCATTGACACGAAGACAAAGACTATATCTTGATATATCTTGCTAAAAAACAATATTTATGCCATTGGATTGTGCTTCTTTCATTTCAAGATTTCAAGCTTGGAGATTAGATATTTGTTTATAAACATCTAGCCACCAGAAACAATATTGTATGACTCATAAGTAGTTTACTTTTCTGAAAGAAAACATGATTAGTGAAAATCAGTACTTAGACCTGGGCTCAGAAGAGTCTATACAGCATACTCCTTCATCTTGGCAGCTGGTGTTTTTCATGATTTTCAATATACTCCTATGTATGCCATGTTTGTTGTATGTTTTCTCAACTAAATTTTGTTAAAGGAATCTCACATATCTTGGGCTATCTCAAATAGAATGGCAGGCATGCATCACCATGCCCAGTGTATTTGGGGTTGAGTCCCAGAACTCAGACACAGCACACTATTTAGTGATGTACAACCATGACGCTCAAGTAGATACAACATGTATATGTTAATACAAGCATCAATTTTGTGTAATGTAGCCCTTTAAAACATGAGTGAGGAGAATAGCTTTGCTTACTCTTTGAAAATTACCTTAATGTTTGGTTAAGACAATTTATTTTTTCACATTGGCTTCTTCTTTCAATCTGTAGCAATAAATGGATTAGTGTATTTTAAGCCCTGTCCCAGACAGTTAAATATTTTCAATATTAAACCCAAATTAAGCAGTAATTTTCAAAAGGTTTACTGTGGTGTGGAATTTGATCCCAAGTAAATTATTCTTTTCAAAATATTTTTGTAATATTTTATAGTAAAATCTATTTGTCTCTATGACATTTTAAACAACATGCCATGACTATTTGAAAAATATAGTTGGCACCAAAATTATACAGATTTTCCAAATGCCAATACACCTCCTTATGTAACATTTCATAAATCTCCTATGTTAATTGCAGCATTCATCTCATTAGAATAGTGTGAGTGTTGTGAAAATACCGTGGTGACCAATGTAATTTTCTAAATTTAAGTTTTCACTTTAAATCTCTAATTTTATCACTCCCAATAAATATTCCGTTTTTTTTTTACTTGAAATAACAGGTACATTTGGCACATTTTTCATAATTTCTGCCAAATATTTGCCTTTGATTAATCAATATTTCAAATAAAAGAGTTTTCTGTTTTTCTGTTGAGAGCTAGTTTGTCTGGCAGCTTTGAAGCTGCAGATGTGCCTTTCCTTAAGACAGATACCAGCCATCCACATGGGCTTTGTGCATAGGGCTCCTCTCACTACAGAAAACATTACAGGGCTATTTTAGTAGAATTAATTCACACTGCCTTACCATGGGCATTGGTAAGTAAACATGAGGAATGGCTTTAAGGAATGCAGCTTGTTAGGATGACACTACTGCCTGGACTCATGTAAAGCACCAGCAGGATTGTATATCCCTGTTTGCACATCTTCAGCATCAGTGCTAACATAGGAAAAGCACGGGGAACATAGCACCTTGATGTTTCAAATCTAACACAGACCGAGGGTCCAAGTGCCCAGCTGTCTGACAGCCAGAGCTTTACTTAGCAATCTACATAAAGAAGCCATCCTGTTCTAGCAAGACAAAGAGTAGAGTACCTGGGCATTAGTGAGTTATTTTGAGCCACTGATAATTTTATATAGTTAACAGAACAGGTTCCCAGGACAGCTTATTATAGACAGAGAAGGCTTTAATCTTGAGTAACCATGGAAAGCATTTCAGAGAAAGAAAGTCATGCTCAGCATATTGTCTACCATCCTCAGTGATGGAAAAATGCAACAAACTAGTAAAATGGTCAGAATTATGTACCTAAGTTTTAACCTGGTTTAGGTGTTACTGAAATATAAAAAGAAAAAGAAAACAAGTTAAAAATTATCATTAGTGTCAAGTGTAAGGAGACCAGTCTATAGTTTGTGTTTTCCAAAGCCCATTTTGCATAACAAGGCTCATGTCTACAACATGGGACTTTTATAATCGAGCACTTGAGAAATGTTAGATAATGTACAAATAAAAGTATATTTATTATTTATAACATACATTTAGAATATGATGATATATACATTACTTCATATACTGTGTTGTGATGTGAACACTGAAAATTGAGTCTTAGTTCTCAAGAGTTCAATTCACTTATCACTTAAAGGTAAGGATACCATGACATCTTGTATCTTTTGCCCAATATCTTTCCAATCCCTTCTCTACCCTGATCCCATGGTGGCCAACAACTTACTGTGCATCTTTATGAATTAATTTGCTTTACATCACGTGGTGCTTCTCTTTCTGTGTCTGACTTACTTTATGTAACATAAGAATCCCCAATGGAGTCATGTGTGGCAAATGAAAGGTGTCCTTTTTAAGAGAGTGTAGTTTGACTTTGTATATATAACTGTGCTTTCTTCACACTCTAATCAACACAAGGGCACTTAGGCTGACTCTGTGTTTAGTTGTGAACAGAGCTGCAATGGACACAAGAGCCCCTCTGTATACTATCTGCTTCCTTTGGGTATGTTGTTAGTAACGGGATTGGTGGAATTCAGCTGGAAATAGTTTATGCCTATGGCCTGATTTTTTTGCATAGCTATGTACATAGCAGTGAGGTATTAAATGGATGTGTATGTCACATAAACACTATTGAAACACCAAGAAGAAAGGTGATGAGGCCTTTTAGATAGTATCCTCATTTCTTTCTCTTTGCTTAGGACTTGGTAGAATGCTGAGTAGCTTGCTCAGTGAAATTAAATTGAAATGATGTCATGCTATGCACAATTACTGGAATATATTAAGATGTGTACTTCCTGATCCATTTCTATTTTTGATGATTCATTTATTTAATAGAAGTAATATGAACACTAAACATACTTGGATATTAATAATTTTAAGAGAGAAGGTGAAAACATTTTACAAAATCCTTCCAAAATGTCAATTATTTTGGAAAAGTTCAGTATTTTCCAAGAAGCCCTGTTAGTATAACCAATGTTTTATTTACACATGCAGCTGAGGTATAAATTTCTTCAGTTGGTAGTTCTTTTAAAATAGCTATGGCTTATCTGTCATATACCTATAACATTTGGCATATAGAATGTTCCCAGTAAAACTGTTGATTAAATTTTAAATCAAAATTTCTAGATATTTGAGTTCATGGTTTATTTCCAGCATAGTAAACTTTTCAAAAAGAGAGGTCACTGGAATTGAAGCTATAAAAACGTTTTGGCTAAAAGTCCTGTTTTGGACTTCAGCTTCTCAAATTTAGTTAATTTAATTAAAGCTTAAAGAGAAAAACAAACCTCTGGAAAGATTTTGGCACTCAATGGCTTTCTTCTGTGGGAATGGTAGTTGTGGCTTCCTTAATGGTATTCATTATACTGAATCAAAGCAATGATGCATTTTACCATGTTTATTTTCCAAATACATGTTTTCTCAGTAATGGGACATTTGGCGTTTGAAGTTTTATGTCATGAGGTACATGTTGATGGGATACTTTTATTCCTTTGAGTAAGCTGATAAGGGCTTGAAAGGAAGTGATCAAACAAAAGAACGAATTCTTGTCTAGAACTGGACCATTTATTCCAGATTCAGACAGTAAGAAAACAATTGGATAGCTTTTATTGCCTTCAGCTGTGCTGTGGGTCTTTGAACACAAAGAAGACTAAAGCAATTGTACAATCTCATTATGTACGACATCACACCAAGTGGATGCTGAGAAAAATGCATTTATAGTTGAAAAAGTTGTCATTGAGTATGTTTCCGGTACTCTGATGTAACTGCTGACCTCAGCGGGCTTGTGGAAGGCTATGACAATAGAATTTAGACTTTCAGAGAAATTGCTTCTGTAATGTTTGTAGCAAATACATGGTTACATTTCTTGAATTGATATGTACACATATAATGCAACATTGAATATCTATGAATGCATGTGTGCATATATAAAAAATAACCAACTTTCAAATTTTTATGTTTCCTCATCAAGGAATTCTAAAGTTTTTTATCATTTGGCTGATCTAGGTCTTTGAAAAAAATGAGAAGTGGGCGTTTAAATGTTTTAAGAGGCAATTTTCTAGGGCTATTGAGCAAGTAGTTAAAAATACCTTGTTTTCATTTCCTTCCCTGAGAAAGTCTAACATCTGAGGCTTTAAAAGAGCATAGAAGAAACTACACTAGAGTCTGAACTGTATGCTCTAGTTTAAAGCTTATTGGTTTGTATGTGGCATCAGTGTGTTTGAAATGTGAGGAAGGTAACTGGAATTACCTCCTATTGCTTGGCTCCTTCTGTTGCCTGGTAACGATGTTAGTTACAGGATGATTGTTGATTCTTGTAACTTATTAAGTATTATTATTGTGTGAAAAGGGGAACTTCCCACAAGAGAACTAGACCAGGGTTTCTCGGCCTTAGTGTTAATAATGCTTGGGGCAGGCAAATTCCTTATCGTGTGGGGGCTTTCGAAGGCATTGTAGATGCCCAGTCATATCCTTCATCTTTACATTCCAGATGCTGTGACTTACCTCCATTGCCATAGCAAATAAAAATGTCTTTAGGTAGCATCATGTGTCCCTGGTGGGAAAGGGCAAAGTCACTCTTGCTGAGGACTACTGTTAGAGACTGAACTCCAGCAAGAGATAATGGTTGTCATTGTTCTCCAACCTCATTGGCAATCAGAGGGTCCCACATCTGGCTAGATTTGGGTGAATGCTTCAGAAATGAAAGTAGGATAGTCTCTTAGATCTAAAATAAAAAGAAAAAAAACCTGCAGAAATAAAAGAAGGATGAGACAGAAACAATGTATACTTATCTATTGCTTTTTGATGTCATTGATTTTGCATGGATTGGGAGAATAGCACAAGAATTGTGAGATTCTACATTGCTTCAATAAAGGTAATAAAGTCTCATGAAAATGTCTGAAGTCCAAAGATGTAGATGTGGCCAAACTCATATGATGCAATTTTTCTAGAGAGCATGGCACAGTCATGAAGCATCTTGTACTTTAAATCATACTTTAAATAAAAAATTGGCTATGAACTTATAATGATCTGCTTTTAGTGTAAGTATATGTATACCTGTATGCATCACATTATATAAATAAATAAATATTAGTTCTGGTGTTTTCTAGCAACATGATTGGCTTTAGAGAAGCCAAATAAAATTAATAGAAAACCACCTAAGTCACTTTATATCTTTTTTAGAAATTGCATTTTGCTCACTTTAAACTACAAAGTCTAAAAATTTTATAAATTAACCAAACTTTTTTTGTAATTATTTGTATTCCTTGGTGACATTTTTAATTTCCAAGAATAAATATAGCATTAAAATTGGCAGAGACAGAAGAAACAAGAAAAAAACATATAGATGAGAGTAGAAGTATGGCCACTTGAAGGGAGGAAGGGGACAGTGCCTGTAGGCAAGAGACTGAGGTAAGTAAATGAAAGAGTGATGTGCATGTGTGAAGGGATCCCAGCGAAACCCTTTACTTTGTGAACTGATTCTAAACAGAAACAGAACAAGGACAAACAATACACATCCCTGGATGACTTCCCTGTCTCAGTGTTCTAACACAGGATGGAGGGCATTGACTGCTGTTTCCTATAGGAATCTGTGTTTTCTGGAGCGTAAGTGTGTGGCATCTTCCCCTTACTGTGCCATCTCTTGCAGTGGATACAGTGCCCAACATGCACCTGTTACTTACAGATGTTTGCTAAGTGAATGCATGCCTGGAAGAATGAAGGAGTCAGAGTTCCAGCCTGTTTTGTGAAGAAAGAATAAGAAGCAGCTGAAGACAATGATTCCATAGTGGAGTAGTACTGTACTTTTTGGGCACTGATGAAGGATCAAATGCCTAGTTTTTATTTTACTACCAAAATAACTGATTTGGAAACATGGAGTTTAGATATGGAGGCTTAAATGACATGATAAATTATCATCGAAGTATTGCAAATGTTTAATTTTGTAGAATAGTGGTATTTATGTGAACAATTATAGTATTTACTTCTGCAGTAAATATTTTGCAGTCAAAAGAAACATTAGTTTTGAATCTTAGCCTTTTCAATGGGCATGAGTCTTAACTGGAATATAGTAAACTATTCATCCTTCTAAAAATGTTTTTATCTTGTAAGTAGAAGCAGTTTTTTTCTTGATGAGCATGTTTAAGTTTTTTTATAATTAAATGTGTTATAGAGTTTAACACCGAATACATTGGTATTGTGTTTCAGAATCCATAGGCTATCAAAGAAAAATGGTCAGTGTGCCAGGAATGGACTACCTCCCTTCAATGTGTTTATCAATGAGGTCCATAGGCAATAAGGCTATTGCCATTGTTTTTGGTTATCCCCATAAATATGACAGTAAGACCCTACTGCTGAAGACATCTCACAGCTGTGTCATAGGACATGGAGAATTCAAGCTGGTACTGACCTGTATACCTATTCCTCCTAGAGAGTTTTCAAAGTGCTGGAAGGTACTAACCAAAGTACTGTGAGAGAAAAGTAATCAACAAGTTTACCCAACTGTGAAACTGGCAAGCTACAATTACAACCCATCTGTCAAGATATACCTATTGGTACAATAGTGGCACAAATGTTATGGGAGTAATCAGTTGCTGTCCAATTATTTTTAAGGCCCATTCCAAAAGAGAGAACCTATGCTTGAGCCAAGACCCTGTCCTGTGTCTTTGTAAGTTACAGTCCCTAAGAGTGAGTTTTCTATTATTCTCTTTCATTAACATATCAAATTGCCCACTAAATACGTATCTTTTATACTCATAGTGAAGCTCTCCACCCTCATCAGAGAAGCTTCTTTTTGTAGTAGATGATTATTAATATAGACACTCAGAACTGATGAAAGCACGGAGAATACGAGTCTGTAGAATGCTCAACCCTAAAGGAGACACATGTGTATACCTCTTCCCCACAAAGCTTGGAGATCACCTGATCATAAGGGGTAAATGAGAAGATTGTGAGAACCAGAGGCTGTAGAGAACTGCTGCCTTTTCTGGAGAAGGCACAGTCATAGATCACACGAATACATGGTGGCTCTAATTTCATTCACAAACATGCACAAAATCAAGCCTGATGAAATTCCAGCATGGAGGGGGTGTGGTCTCATTAAGTCTCATGCCTATCTGTGGAGCGATTGAAAGTTGACGGATTCTAGGAAAGGAAGAGTCAATTATCTGCAGAGATATGGTAACTGGTAGGCTACCCACACTGCAGTGGATGGTCCTGCACTCCTGCACATACTGCGAGCACTAAATGGATGTAGTGCATTAAAAGATACTACCTTAAGGTGGTGTATGGGGAAGATTAGAGAGGAAGGAATGCTGGGTAGCACATTATATTATAAAACCCTTTCAAAAAAGGGTCAGTGGGACTAGGGTTTTTAAAAATAGTACACATAGATAAATATTTACATTTGTTAAATTGTAAGTCTGACTTTTAAAAAAGGTTTGTAAAATATTCTTTTTTTGTTTCAGTATTTTATTCTTGGTATTGCCCAAATCACCGACTTCAGCCAATTTTTCTTCTTCTTCTTTAGATAGTTCCTTTTCAAAGAGTCTTCAAGATTCTGGATAATTCTTGACTGCATTTTCTCACATACTAATTTTAGCACAATCAAAGTAAAATTAAATAATAGCCAATAGTATGTTTATTCTTAACCATCATTATGGGATTTGATTTCTCATTTCAATGTCACAACATTTTATAAAGAAGATTAGGCAGTGTCATTCATTCATTTATTCATAATCAATATTCATATAAGGAGCACTAAGTGTAAAATGTATAATGAAGTGTGTGTACAAGAATAAAGAACAAGATACATCTGCAAAATTATATATCAGTGCTGAAGAGATTACTAACAATAGACATAAAAATGAAAAACTAGGAATAAATCCAATTATAAGAAATTATTTATGGATGAAGATGACCATCAATCAAAGTCATTTAAAATGGTATAAACAAATGGGCTTAGGTCATCTTTGTGGGTTGTAATAACCAATGTTATGAAACTGTTAATTTTCACAAAATTGAAAGTGAATTCAGCAGCACTCTCATCAAGACTGTGACAAATGTTTATGTAAATTTCTAAGCAACCTCTCAATTTTATGGAGAAGAGTAAAGGCTTAAAGAAAGAATGGAAAGTTTTGAGGAAAAACAGTAAAACAGAAGAATGATTTTGTCAGATACCCAGACTTCTAGAAATGCCATAATATAGTAGGGGTTGTTACTCTGGATTGTCAACATGATTGGCTACAGACGCACGTGTGAAGCAGACCTTTGATGTACTTCCAGAAAGGTTCCACCAATCAGGGGCCTTCTTTCCATGGCCTTGGATCCCAGGCTGGATATAGAGAAGGAACCAGAGAGCACCAGCATTCATCTCTCTCATCAGCCACTTCATGTACCTGCTGCCATAGCATCCTCTTCTACGTATTGTTAAAGGATAAACTGGAACAAACCTCCCTTTCTTAAGTTCCATTTTTAGGTATTTTTGTCACAATCATGAGAAAAACAGCACAGTAGTATATCATGTATAGCAAAACAGGCCATGCTGGAAGTGCTCAGAAAGAAAAAAAATGAATTTGCAGAAAGAAATCAGATATGCAACAGAGGTGGCACTCCTGATCATGGAGAAAATGATGGGTTATTTAATAAAGTGCTGACAGAAAAACACCGAAATTTTTCTTTACTTCATAAAAATACAAAAGTAGCTCTAGGTAAATTAAGAGCTTAGATAAAAAATACAAAAGAGAATATCTTTAATAATGCAAAGAGACAGGTTTAAAATAAGATTTAGCTTTATGTTTATGAGATTTTTTTTTGTCTGCATGCATGTATGTGGACTGTGTACATGCCTAGTGTCCATGTTGGCCAGAAGGTCACCAGATCCCTTAGAACTGTAGCTGCAGACTGTTGTGTGCTGCCATGTGGGTGCCAGGGACTGAACCTGAGTTCTCTACAGGAGCTCCAAGTGCTCCTAATTGCAGAGCCATCTTCCTATTCCTGAGACAGTTTTTTTTAAACAAAAAGTTTTAAAGTATTAGTATCAAAAAAAGTGATTAATAACTGGAACTAAAAGCTATAGCTCAGCTGGATGCAATGACACAAACCTGTAATCCAGCACTCAGGGAGGCAGAGGTAGGGTCTCTGTGAGTTTGAGGCTAGTCTGGCCTATAAAGTGAGTCCAGGACTACATAAAGTAGCCCTGTCTTAAAAAAAAAGACTTATAAACCAACCAAAGGCATTTAGAATATCAAATATGTCTACATATACATGTATACATGCCTTTATGTATGTGGCTTATCTGAAAACAGAATGGAAATAGTCAATGCGCTGAAAAAAGTAGCCAAATATATAGAGAGACTGTGTCAGAGCTCCATTATATGGGCAGGTGTTTAAGGGTCAACACTGAGGTGTAGTGCAGCTGTGGGGACCAGGAAATCTGAAAATACCGAGGAGGTGCAAACCCATGACATTGGGAGAGCAACTCCACTGGAAGGCATATATTCTCTACCGACAGCTTTTCATACAGGAACAAAGTGCTGAGTAATGTTTGTTTAGTATGAAACATAGGTGAATGATTTGTGGTATTTTTGCTCCAAGGAAAAATGACACAACTTTATAATGAATGAATTAGGGCTATGGGTATTATCATGGACAAGTTTTAAGAAAAGTATAGATTTTGTGTCTATACATTTGAAAATGTACAACACTACTATTCATTCTTAAAAACTATAAACATATGACAGGTACAAGGACATGCCTCAGAATGATTAAGTATTTTGTGGACTAGATAGGATTAGGGCCATAATCTTGCTTTTTTTTTTAATTTCTGTGGCTGTTCAGCTCATTCCTTGCTCAGGTTGCTAGTGTGGAGCTCACAGGTACTGTCTTCCTTCCACACTCAAATGTCACCAGTCACAAACTCCTCTCATCTCTCCCTTTAAATATGATCTATGTGACTGGAGAGATGGCTCAGTGGCTAAGGGTGCAGCTGAGTCTGCAGCACCCACATAACACACCAGTAATACAAGCAGTGGATGGGGGTGGGGTGAGGTGGAGGGTGAAGCTGAAAGTACGAGCTTCAGGTTTAGAAGAGATTCAGCTTTAAAGGATTTAGTAGAAATGTGAATCAGAAGGGCACCTGATGCCTTTCTGTGGCTTCCACATGGTAACACACACACACACACACACACACACACACACACACACGCACACACACACACACCATGCACATGCACAGACACAAACCAAACCAAACCCCTTTAAAATGTCCATAGTAAGTTTCCTAGTACTCCTGTCACTATCTAGCTAGCTAACAGACCAGTACCTCCAAACTCTTGCTTGGATTTGAAATAACCTCTGTGTTGGGTCCTATATGTCTTCCCAGAAACACCCTTCACATTATTTGGTCTCAAGTAGAGGCCAAAAGTCATAGGGGCTCAAGGGTTAAGAGCACTGCTGCTCTAAAAGTAGTCCTGAGTTCGATTCCTAGTAACCACATGGCTGCTCACAACAATTTATATTGAGATCTGATGCCTCTTCTGTCATGCAGGCAAACATGCAAATAGAGTGCTCATATGTATAAATCTTTATTTTAAAAGTTTAAAAAGAAGTCAGTCATAATGTTACCGTGATCAAAGCTCACAATTGTTCCTCATTTTTCAGCAGCAAAATCCTACATTTACTCCCACGACACTGTGTGCTGTGGTACCTCTGCTGTGACCCACCATATCCTAGCAACTGTCCTGTTGTTTGAATGGCTGCAGTTCTCCTAGTTTTATAATATGTTATGACCGTACTCCAGTGCTACCAGGAAACAATATACATCTGGCCTTTCCCATTAGCCTGTGATAGCTGTTAGTCTGTTTACAAGAGATTAACTTTCTTTAGATTGTTTTCTCTGAAGTCAGCTTCTCACTGAACCCAGCCATGGCCACAATTAAAACTACAGGACCCCATTCCATATTTCCCGTTGCATGTAGTATTTACTCTTTTCTAGCATACTGGTCATTGTGATCTGGGTGTTTTCTTTATTGTCTGTCTTGCATCTTTCTGGAAATGCCTTAGAAAAGTTAGGATGTTTGTCATCTTTGTTCACAACAGGTCTCTTGGACCTCGAAGACTATACACATAGCCTCACATGAATACCTGTTGAATATATAAATGAAAACTATATAGTTCATTATGCAGTTCCATCTATTTTAATGCAGCAATATGAAGAAAGGTATCAGGCTGGGAAAGAAGTCCCAGTCCACTGGTGAATTAAGGTCATGGTGACCCTCCTGGGTATCTACAGGATTTCACATGTATGTTCATGCTTGATTCCATTTTTACGTTTTATGAAACTAGAAGTGGGATTACTGAGGGGCCAGGTAGGCATGTGTAGTGGGTTTCTCACAGTTAAAGATGATGGGGCCATTGCACACTGTGGTCTGGGAAATAGGTATTCAGTCACATAAAACCATTTTAACAATTCAGCTTCACGTCTGGAATGCTTGCCAAAATAGTCCAATGGTGAATTTCTTCTCTCACAATTAGCTGAAATTTAAAAAAAAAAAAAGTTATTGAGTCGACTGCTTTGTTAAAGTCATGGGAGGAAATAGTCCCTGGGAAGAGGGTAAATAATAGAAATAGCTTACAGTGCAACAAAGTTTTTTATTGTGCTGTTTCCACAGCAGCACCAATAACTCAAAACAAGGAAATGGCATCTTGTGTGTAATATACTACAGACATTTCTGTAGAATGGCTGTGATCTAAGGTCTTCAGGGATTGGCATTTTTATCCACATTCATCTTGGTTTAGACATACCTTTTTATGAAACATGGTAAGAAAAGAAGTGTTTAAAATTATATAAAACTTAGTTATTTCTTGAGCTTTTTTTTTTTCTTTCTAAATTGACTTGAAAATATCAGGAATTTTCCATGCTGAAATAAATGCCCAGGGACATTGTGAATATGTGCATATGAAAAGATATATAATCTTTTATGCATTTCACATTGACCTTATAAAGTCAGTTTGAAAGCTATGGAGATATGTTTAGTAATTCAATAAAGAAAATATTTTGTTTCAGTTCAGCACATAATGGCATAGCAGAGCTGGCTCTGGTGTGAAGGTGGGAAATCTACTTTGAAAACACAGTCTGAACACTGAGAAATGGGTGTGGAAGTCTCCAGTCTTTTTTAAAAAATCATTATTTTGGCGGACATCCAAGATGGCAGCGAGCAGTGAGGACCGTGTTTGGAAGCTCCAGTGAACAATTCAGGGAATTGCACAGATTTCTGAGGCAGGAACACCAAGGTCCCCACACCATGGCAGCAGGGGTGCTCCATGGTCCGGAGGGACCAGGGTGCGGAGGACCTGCGTTCTCCAGCACACCAGAGGAGCATGGATTTTCTCAGATCAGAGCGGCAGCAGCAGAGGCAGCGGCGGCACCAGCATCAGCAATGGCGGTGGCTGTGGTTTGCAGCTCAGAGCCTTCCGGTGGAGGCGATTGGTGTGGTGGCCGGTGGGAGTTGCTGTGGGAGAGGGGACTCTGAACAGGATTTGGGTCGTGGGGTGCCTTGAGACCCAAACTGGACTCGGCGGACAGTTCAGCACCAGAGTCCCAGGTTCAGCTCAGTGCGCAGTGCTGTGGAAACACTGGCTCAGTGCAGCAAGCAATTCTGCCTGAGGCACTAGCTCAGGGCAGCCACAGCTCCCCTGCTGTGACATAGGCTGGGCGGAGCACTTAGTTCCACTGGAGGAGCTAGCTCAGCGCAGCCGCAGTTCTCCTGCTGTGACGTAGGCTGGGCGGAGCACTCAGTTCCACCGGAGGTGCTAGCTCACCTCAGCGAGCAGTTCTGCCCAAGACACTAGCTCTGCTCAGCAGGAAGTTCTGGGGCGGTGATGCAGGCTGAGGTCAGCACGCAGATTCAGCCCAGAGGCCCTAGCTGGACTTGCCAGGCAGATTGGGCCCAGAGATTCTAGCTGAGGTGTATGCACAGGCTCGGCGGCCCTAAGACTCTGGCTGGACAATCCACGCAGTTTAGGCCCGGAGTCCCGGACCGAATTCAGTGTGCAGTGTGGGTCCAGAGTCTCTGGATGAGCTCAGTGCACAATTCCACCCCGGAGACTCAGGTGGAGCTCGGCATGCAGTTTAGGGCCAGAGTCGCTAACTGTGCTTGGCAGACAGTTGGGTCCAGATACTTTAGCTGAGCTTTTGGCACAGTCCTGGCTCTAAGACTCTGGTTGGACACAGTGTGCAGTTTGAATCCAGAATTCCTGGCTGAGCTTGGCGGATGGTTCGGGCCCTGAGTCAATAACTGACCACAGCATGCACTTTGGACCAAAAGCCCCTAGCTGAGCTTGGTGCGCAGTCCCAGCCCAAGAATTCTGGCTGGACCCTGTGTGAATTTGGGCCCAGAATCCCTAGCTGAGCTCGGCAGACGGTTCAGGCCCTGAGAATCTAGCTGATCTTGGCGTGTGGTTCGGGCCCAATGACCCTGGCTAGACTTGGAAGGGAACACAGAAGGCTGTGGATACCTTGGCCTGACCCAACACTCATTCAGAGACCCAGAACGATTGCAGGACTCACAGCACAGGGAAGCTGAGGATCACTGGCTGTAAGAGTACAAAACGACAGGGCTAACCTTCTGCCATCCACACCAGTGAAGCATCAGAGCTTCCAGCTTACGGAAATCATGAGAAAACAAGTGAATCTATCATCAGACTCCCTCCATCCAACTCTGGAAGCTACCGAACAAAAACAAAGACGGCAAGATGTCTAAAAGACAGCATAAAAGCATACGCAAAAAACCCCAAAACAACATGGCGCCTCCAAGTTCCAGTTATCCCAAAGAAAACAACCCAGAGAACTCAAATACAATGGAAATACAAGAAAATGACCTCAAATCCTTAGTAATGAGGATTATAATGAAGGAAACACATAAAATTCGTAATCAAATGCAGGAAGACGCAGCCAAACAGGTGAGAGACATTAAAGAAGCACATAGAGTGGAACTGGAAACATTTCAGGAAAATGCAAACAACCAGATGAAAGAAATAAATAAAACGGTTCAAGATCTGAAGACCTATAAAGAGGCAATGGAAGAAACTCAGGAATATACAAACAATCAGATGAAAGAAATCAAAAAATCAGTTCAAGATCTGAAGATGAAAATGGATTCAATGACAAACACACAGACAGAAGAAAAACGAGAACATGAGACCTCAGAGAAGAAGGCGAGCAACACAGAGGTGAGCTTTTCTAACAGAATCCAAGAGATGGAAGAACGAATCTCAGGTCTAGAAGATACAATCTTCTAGATCTTGAAGCAACCATTAAAGAAAATGCCAAATCTGGAAAACTCCTGACACAAAACATCCAAAAAATTAAGGACACCATGAAAAGAAGAAATCTGAGAATAATAGGCATTGAAGAAAGAGAAGATATCAGACTCCAAGGCCCAGAAAGTGTTCTCAACAAAATCATAGAAGAAAATTCCCCCAATCTAAAGAAAGAGATGCCTATAAACATACAAGAGGCCTACAGAACACCAAATAGAATTCACCAGAAAAGAAAAACTGCCCGTCACATAATAATCAAAACACAAAACATACAGAACAAAGAAAAATATTAAAAGCTGCAAGGGAAAAGGGCCAAATAACATTTAATGGCAAACCTATCAGAATTACACACGATTTCTCAGCAGAGACCATAAAAGCCAGAAGGGCCTGGACAGAGACCCTGCAAACGCTAAGAGACCACAGATGCCAGGCCAGACTACTTTACCCATGAAGGAACAACATACCCAAATTTGTGAGATACATTGAAAGCAGTGCTAAGAGGAAATTTCATAGCACTAAGTGCCTTTAAAAAGAAATTGGAAACATCACACGTAAGCATCTTAACCACACAACTGGTAACCCTAGAAAAAAAAGCAGAAACACCCAAAAGGAGCAGACGTCTGGAAATAATCAAACTCAGGGCTGAAATTAACAAATTAGAAACTAAGAAAACAGTCCAAAGAATCAACAAAACCAAGAGCTTGTTCTTTGAGAAAATCAACAAGATAGACAGACTGTTAGCCAAACTAACTAAAAGGCAGAAAGACAGTACTGAAATCAACAAAATCAGAAATGAAAATGGAGACATAACAACAGACACTGAAGAAATACAAAGAATCATAAGATCCTATATTGAAGGCATATATGCCACAAAATTTGAAAATCTAAGGGAAATGGACGATTTTCTTGATCAATTTCACTTGCCAAAGTTGAGTGAAGAACAGATAAACAAGCTAAATAGTCCCATTTCCCCTACAGAAATAGAAGCAATCATTGATAGTCTCCCAACCAAAAAAAGCCCAGGGCCAGATGGTTTCAGTGCAGAATTCTAACAGACCTTCAAGGGCGAACTAATACCGATACTCTTCAAGCTACTCCAAAAGATAGAAATGGATGGAACATTACCAAATTCATTCTATGAGGCCATAGTCACATTGATACCTAAACCTCACAAAGACTCAACAAAGAAAGAGAATTTCAGACCAATCTCTCTTATGAATATCGATGCAAGGATACTAAATAAAATACTTGCAAAACGAATACAAGAACACATCAAAGATATCATTCATCATGACCAAGTAGGCTTCATTCCAGGCATGCAGGGATGGTTTAATATATGGAAATCCATCAATGTAATCCACCGTATAAACAAACTGAAAATGAAAAACCACATGATCATCTCTTTAAATGCAGAGAAAGCATTTGATAAAATCCAACACCCATTCATGTTTAAAGTTTTAGAGAGATCAGGGATACAAGGCACTTTCCTCAAAATAATAAAGGCTATATACAGCAAGCCAATAGCCAAAATCAAAGTAAATGGTGAGATACTCAAGGAAATTCCTCTAAAATCGGGAACAAGGCAAGGCTGCCCACTCTCTCCATATCTCTTCAATATAGTACTCGAAGTTCTAGCCAGAGCAATAAGACAACAAAAGGAGATCAAGGTTATCCAAATGGGAAGGGGGAAGTCAAATTATCTCTATTTGCAGATGATATGATAGTGTACATAAGTGACCCTCAGAATTCCACCAGAGAACTCCTACAGCTGATAAACACCTTCAACAAATTGGCTTGATACAAAATTAACTCAAAAAAGTCTGTAGCCTTCCTATACAAAAATGACAAGCTTGCCGAGGAAGAAATTAGGAAAGCCACGCCCTTCACATTAGCCCCAAGCAATATAAAATATTTAGGAGTTACTCTAACTAAGCAAGTGAAGGACTTGTTTGAAAAAAATTTCAAAACTATGAAGAAAGAGATTGAAGATGACATGAGAAGATGGAATTATCTTCCTTGCTCATGGATGGAAAAATTAACATAGTAAAAATGGCCATCCTACTAAAAGCAATCTACAGATTCAATGCAATCCCTATCAAAATACCTACACATTTTTTTAAGGACATTGAAAGTTCAATTCTGAACTTCATATGGAAAAACAAAAAACTCGGAATAGCTAAAACAATCTTGTACAATAAACGGTGCTCCGGAGGAATCGCCATACCTGATCTCAAACTGTACTATAAAGCAATAGTAATTAAAACAGCATAGTACTGGCACAGCAACAGGCTGGTTGATCAGTGGAATCGAATCAAAGACCCAGATATGAATCCACACACATATGGTCACTTGATTTTTGACAAAGAAGCCAAATCCATTCAATGGAAAAAGGATAGCATCTTCAACAAATGGTGCTGGTCTAACTGGATGTCTATGTGTAAAAAAATGCAACTGGACCCATATTTGTCACCTTGCACAAAACTCAAATCGAAGTGGATTAAAGACCTCAACATAAAACCAGAGACACTAAGTCACTTAGAAGAAAAAGTGGGGAAGAGCCTGGAACATATTGGCACAGGAGACAACTTCCTGAACAGAACACCAACAGCCCAGGCCTTAATGTCA
>CAJRSG010014248.1:0-30292 GCA_907169655.1 Acomys percivali
AGTCGTGATGACACACTGGCTGCATCTGTGAAGGCATAGTGACTACAGATGTGATGGCACAGTGATGACATTTCTGATGGCACAATGACTCCAGCTGTGACGGCACACTGACTCCAGTGGTGATGGCACACTGACTCCAGCTGTGATGGCACACTGACTGCTGCTGTGATGGCACAGTGACTGCAGCTGTGATGGCACAGTGACTGCAGCTGTGATGGTACAGTGACTCCAGGTGTAATGACACTTTGGCTGCATCTGTGAAGGCAAAGTGACTACATCTGGGATGGCACAGAGACTCCAGCTGTGATGACTCACTGACTCCAGCTGTGATGACACCCTGATTGCATCTGTGAAGGCACACCGACTGCACATTTGATGGCACAGTGACTCCTGCTGTGATGGCACAGTTACTGCAGCTGTGAAGGCATTCTGACTGCAGCTGTGATAGAACACTGACTGTAGATGTGATGGCACAGTGACTACATCTGTGATGGCATAGTGACTGGAGCTGTGAAGGCACACTGACTGCAGCTGTGATGGCTCAGTTATGGCAGCAGTGATGACACTATGATTGGAGTGGTGATGGCATAGTGACTCCAGCTGTGATGGTACAGTGACCACAGCTGTGATGGCACAGTGACTGCTGTGGTGATGGCACACTGAGTGCATTGCTAATGGCACTGTGACTGCAGCTGTGATGGCACAGTGACTGCATCTGTGATGGCTCAGTGACTGCAGCTGTGATGGAATGTTGACTTCTGCTGTGACGTCACTGATTTCAGCTGTGATGACACCCTGACTCCAGCTGTGATGAAACACTGACTGCAGCTCTGAGGGCAACAAGACTCTAGCTGTGATGGCAAAGTGACTGCAGCTGTGATGGCACACTTATCCCAGCTGTGATGGGACACTGACTCCAGCTGTGATGGCACACTAACTGCTGCTGTGATGGCACAGTGACTGCCTCTGTAATGTCACAGTGACTGTAGCTGTGATGACACGCAGACTCCAGCAGTGATGGCATACTGACTCCAGCTGTGATGACATACTGACTGCTGCTGTAATAGCACTATGACTTGAGCTGTGATGACACACTGACTCCAGCTGTGATGGCATACTGACTCCAGCTGTGATGCCACACTAACTGCTGCTATGATGGGACAGCGACTGCAGCTGTGATGACACACTGACTCCAGCTGGTATGACACACTGACTACATCCTTGAAGGCACAGTTACTGCAGATATGATGGCACAGTGACTCCAACTGTGATGGCACCATGATTCCAGCTGTGATGGCACACTGACTGCAGCTATGATGAGACACTGACTCCACTATGATGGCACAGTGACTCCAGTTGTTATGGCACCCTGATTGCTGTTGTGATGACACACTCACTGCAGCTATGATGGCACAGTGACTGCAGCTGTGATGGCACAGTTACTCCAGCTGTCTTGGCACACTGACTGCAGTGGTGATGGTACAGTGACTGGGACTGTGATAGCACAGTGACTGCAGCTGTAATGCACACTGACTCCAGCTGTGTTGGCCCAGTAACTGCAGCTGTGATGACACACTGACTCCAGCTGTGGTGTCACAGTGACTGCAGTTGTAATGACATATTTACTGAAGTGGTGATGTCACACTGGCTCTAGCTGTAATGGCACACTGGCTGCAGATGTGATGACACACTGGCATGGAGCTGTGATGGCACACTGACTGCAGTGGTGATGGCATACTGACTGTGTCTGTGATCCACCATGACTGCAGCTGTGATGGTACAGTGACTACATCTGTGGTGGCACACTGTCTCCAGCTGTGTTGGCACAGTGACTGCAGCTGTGATCACACTCTGACTCCAGGTATGATGGCACAGTGACTGGAGCTGTGATGGTACACTGCCTGCAGCTGTGATGAGACAGTAACTGCAGCTGTGATGGCACACTGACTCCAGCTGTGATGGCACAGTAACTTCAGTTGTGATGACACACTGACTGCAGCCGTGGTGGCACACTGACTGCAGTGGTTATGGCACAGTGATGCCAGCTGTGATGGCACAGTGACTACAGTTGTGATGATGGCACTCTGACAGCAGTGGTGATGGCATCATAACTGCGATGGTGATGGCACAGTGAGTGCAGTGGTAATGGCACTGTGACTCCGGCTGTGATTGCACAGGGATGGCAGTGATGATTTCACCATGACAGCTGTGGTGATGGCACCATGAATGCAGTGGTGATGGCACCATGACTGCTGTGGTGGTGGCACACTGACTCCAGCTGTAATGGCACACTGACTACAGTAGTGCAATCTTGAACAGAGGGCTCAGTGGTGTGCTATTTCTCAAGCAGTGTGACATTAAGGTAAGTGTAACTTCATAATGTTCAGTGTGAGTTAATCCATCACACAGTAACCTCTGGTAGGTTTTTTTGGCTTCTTTCATTTGCATTCCTATGAAATCCTCATATCTCCTTCTCAATGACACTGAAGCATCTTAATTGGAACCTACAACTTCTGAGAAATCTTTGTGTGTGTATGTGTGTGCGTGTGCGTGTGTGCATCTGTTACACAGACTGAAAGTTTCACGACTATTACTACAGTAAGTTTTTTATTCCTTTGGTAAACTTGCTGACCAATAGCCACCAGAGGCTAGTGGGCTGCTCTGTAATAACTGTGTGCATTTCTGCTTCCATAAACAAATGTCAGAACAGTCAATGCTGTTTGTTCCCAACTGATCATACCAGCTGTAAATGTTATTGTAAATGAAGCACTGTAAAGGGCATAGTTAAACAGCTCGAAGAGAGACTCCTTCCACCTCTGACAACTACAGGGGGCTCTACAAACCAATGTTACATTAAGTGCATATAAACAGGGAAAACCAAGAGAGACCTTGGATAAAAGCACTCTGCAATTCCTTTTCCAGACTCTTTAGACACTAGGATAGTGCACACTGGCTGCTTATGTATGGAAGAGGCTGGGAGGCTGGATAGCTCATTCCTCACACTTCTGCAGAGTCATCCTTACACTATAGCCGGTACACATAGTGGAATGACTTCTATGTGTGCAGTGCTTGCCTGTCTAAACGGACTCTCTCAGTTAATTGGTTGTGTCAGGAATAAGGGCTCCTTTTGAGTAGAACGTTAACACTTTCCTCCATTGTAATACAATGTCTGCTTTCCTTCCTGTTTATTTTAAGGACTGTTCTGTGATTCTTAGCTGGAAATGTTTTAAGAAAAATTTTAAGGCTTTTTGTCAAAGGCCTCTTGAATTCTGCTATTTGTGGCTGAGCAGCAGCAAGCACAGCTGTAAGGTTAAATGACAGCTTTGACAGCAAGATACAGAAGAGTCCTCAGCAAGGTACAGAAGTCCTCACTGGGCAGCTCTTGACGTGTTTTCAAATGAGTAATATAACTGCGCCGGAAGACACTGTCACTGCTGACCTTGAAAAGGAGTCACTGCCTCGTGGGAATTAATTTGTAAAAGGTAAAATAAATAAATAAATAAATAAATAAATAAATAAATAAATAAGGAAGTCAAAGGAGCCCTCCTGCTACACCTCCTCTTATTTTTAACCTGCATTGTCTTAAGGCAAGATGAGGTCCAGACCTATTCCAGAGGGCCGGTATAAATATGGACAGTAATCACAGTCCTTAATGAAAAGTCCAGACAACTAGTTTACCTGTGAGAGTATTGGAATTGAGGCATTAACTTCACTTTTGGTATGAATTTATAGAAAGAAGAGGTTATGACTTAGCACAACCATTAAGAATCTGAATTTTTACACTGTCTGAAGGGAATTGCCTGTAATAGTTCGGTTCTCTTCCCGAGCATCCTCTGGGACTGAGAGATACCCCTGCGATGGCTAGTCTTGCTTGTCAGTTTGACTACTTATGAAATAAGCTAGAACGCAAGCTGCAGGGCATTCCAGGGAGGGCCTGCTCCTCATCAGATTGTTTGAACCATGATGCCTGTCTTTAAATCTGGGACATGCTTTCTGGTAGCAGCCCAGGTGAAAGGCTGTAGAAGGGGGATGCTTTGCTCTTTGCAACCCCCCCACCCTACCCTGTTCTCAGCGGCATGCCCACCTGTTAGGTTGCTGCTAACGTTTTAAGTATTCCGAAAACCAGAATGAAGACAAGCAGCTCTGCAGGAAGTCCCGAGGACTCCAGATTGGAATTTCGGAGACATCCAGCCTCATGGCCCGAACAACCACCAGATTCCCAGCCTTTGCATCACTAGACAGCCACTGACAAACTATCAGGGTGACATCTTGTAAACTAGTATAATAAATACCACATATGAGAGAGAGAGAGAGAGAGAGAGAGAGAGAGAGAGAGAGAGAGAGAGAGAGAGAGAGAGAGAGTGTGTGTGTGTGTGTGTGTGTGTGTGTGTGTGTGTGTGTGTGTGTGTGATTCTGCCAGGTCTGTTCCTTTAAAAAAAAAACCCTGACTAATACACTCTTCTTCCAAGGGTCTTCAGAAGTCCTGCTTCAAGATCTAGAGAGTACAAGCTGTTGGGAAATGGGGGAGAAGTATGAGAGAGGAGGTGCCTCTTTGTGAAGACTCAAGGCTGTGGCTCTCGAGACAACAGAACCTTTTCTTGGCCTCCAAGCTGTAGACACCTCTCCTCTACTCCTCTAGTTTGCCGGCACCAATGCACAGCCTCTGCAAGCCCAAGGGGACAGGACATACTCAGTACTTGGATTTCTCTTTTTACATCATACTTTAGACTTAGAATCCCAGCCAAGTAGTTAGAATCTGCTTCTGGGATTCTGAAGGCCACGTGCCTCAGTCATCTTCTCAATGCCTGTGCTCCCTAGATCCAGAGGGGGCTGGGCTTGTTACTTGTCCCTTTGGACAGATATTCCATAGACACAGGTTAATGGAGGAAAAGAATTACTTTAACTCTCAGTTTCAGGAGCGTTTCAATCCGTTGTGGCAGGGAGGCTGTGGGAGCTGGAGTGGCTCATTTCCCGGAGACAGGAACTTCTCGCATGAAGCCGGAAGAGAAGCCAGGCCAGAAGCAGAGATAAGAATGAACGTCAACGCCTGTTCCTGGCGGCTTGCTTCCTCCTGCTGGGCACCATGTCCCAAAGGTGCCATGATTTCTCAAAACAGCGCCACCAGCAGGGACCATGTCTGTGGGGGACATGTGCTGGTAATATTTCACGTTCACATACAGCACTGGCTGTTCATAGAACGGTGGGAGGAGCTCAGCACTGAACTTGTGTTCCAGCGGACTCCAACCTACACTTCCAGGTCATTATGAAGGTATGTTTATTGTGGCATTGGAATAAAACATACGTGCTTTACATAGCACCTTGTTTGGTTAGTTTATGTTTAATTTTAATATTCATTTTATATATTAGTCTTTATTGCATGTTCTTCAGGACCCTGCATGTAGCTTCATTGCTGCTGAAAAGAAAAATTAGTGCAACTTCTCTAGAAAAGTCTGGGTCTATGAAAATAAGATATATATATATATATACATACATATATACTTTTTGACCCAGGAATCCCATTTTGGCATTAATTCTTCATATAGATTTGTTGTGATAGGTCATCTTTACATCTTTGTTGTCAACTTGCCTAAATTTAGATGCCCCAAGGAACCATTCCTGGGTGTGTCTATAAGAGTTTCTCTGGAGGATCATCTGAAGATGGAGTTCTTCCCCTGAGTGTGGGCAGCACCTTTCCACAGGCTGGGATACCAAGCTGAATAAAAAGGAGAAAGTGGAACTGGGCAGATGGCTCAACAGTTAACAGTATTGGCTTCTTTCCCAGAGCAATCTCAGTCCCACATGGCGGCTCATGACCATCTGTAGCTCCAGTTCCAGAAGACCTGATGCCCTCTTCCGGCCTCCAAGGACACTGACCATGCATGTGACACGCAAACATACACGTAGGCAAAAGCACCTGCATGCATACTATAATAGTGAAAAGCTTTGAAAAGAAGGAGACATTGAGATGAGCAGCACTCATCTTGCCCTGCTTCCTGACTGCAGCTGCCATGTGAGCAGCCGCCTCCTGCTTCCGCCATCAGTACTCCCCTCGTGGTTGACAGCATCACTTGTCAACCTGTGAGCCAAAATGGACACATCCTCCTTAAGTTGGTTCTTGTGATTATTTGGTCACAACAACAAGGAAAATAATCTATACATTGCGCAACTACAAGATATGTTCAATACGATTCTAGAAGAGTAGAAAGCAACCCAAGTGTCCATCAATAAGGGGTTAGTTAAGTGAATTAGAGTCTAAGCTTGGGAGGGAATGTTATGCAGATAGAAAAGAACACATGGATATTCTCTGTGAAACATGGTTGTCACTCATTCCCAAGGACAATAGCAATCTACAGAAAAAGAGAGAGAAAGTAAGACTTTAAGGTCATATTTGCTTTTACCTGCGCAAAGAAAGGTTGGAGACAATGAATAGAAGTTATTGTGATTTGCTGGAGGGACAGTTAGGCTATCTTTGTATGATGTTTTAATTTCAATTACATTAATATATTACCTATTAAATGATTTCCAAAATGTGGGGTTGGTGAGTTTTTTCCCAACCTTAAAATCATCAATCAGGAAAACCCTTTGAGAAGATCATCACAGATACAAGATAAGCTGTTACAGTTGTCACATGCCTACAGGGACCCGCCTAGGAAGCTACCCTGTTGTCTCCAGCGACCAGTGCAGAAAGCCAGCTGGGAAATAAGGCCACATAGAGCAAACCCTGCAGGAAGACACACTAACCCCTGTGACAGTGACTCCTAAGAGCTAAGATGATTCCTATCTGACGTTCCCTAATGTCTGTCTCAGTTTCCATCTTTGGTCAAGAGGAGGAAGTTGAATGTGTTTCCAAAGCAAATCACAAAGAATCGTCCACTGTGGGTTATCGGCTTCCACCAGACCCTCTGCTTAGTGACACGTGAAGCACTGCACTTTTCGGAATATAAAGCCTCCCCACTTCTTTGCTGTGCTTCTCTGCCAAATGTGAGTGACAGATGTGGTTGACTCTCTTTCTACGGTGTGTCAGCTTTCTGTCACTGTGACTCGGTACCTGAAGTAAAGGAACTTGAAAGGAGAAAAGACTATGTTGTCTTTCACTTACAGAAGTTCAGCATGGTTGCTTAATGTTTTGAGGTATAGTGGTACAGCACAGCCTTCAGAAAATGGGAAAGAGAAAGAGGCGGACAAACCGCTAGGGATGGGGAGACAATTGGCTCTTAAGAGCACTGGCTGTTCTTCTAGGTTGGATTCCCAACACCAGCATGATGACTTAGAACCTTCTGTAACTCCAGCACTGCACGCATGTGGTGCACACACATACATTTTGTCAGAACACACACACACACACACACACACACACACACACACACACACACACACACACACACACTGAAGTGTGTCCAAGCTCTGAGTGAATACTCTGTTATTACCAATTTGAGTATTGGCCATGACTAGATATGTTCTGGTCTTCCCAATTTTTACCTGTAACCCACCCTTGTATTAATTATTATTCACTCAATATATTTAACACATTCTGAGGCAGATTAAAAGAGTGTTGGCTGAACTCTGGTGCCCCATATTTGACCACATCCCATGGATGGAGAGGCCTGGTGACACTCAGAGGAAGGATAGCAGGCTACCAAGAAAAGACTTGATACCCTATGAGCATATACAGGGGGAGGAAGTCCCCCTCAGTCACAGTCATAGGGGAGGGGAGTAGGGGGAAATGGGAGGGAGGGAGGAATGGGAGGATACAAGGGATGGGATAACAATTGAGATGTAGTGTGAATAAATTAATAAAATATATTTTTAAAAAAGAAAAAAAGAGTTTTGGATTCTGGGGACTGTATGTGAATGCTTGTGTGTTTTAATTCTCATATGGTAGGGTTTTAAAAAAAATCAACTTGGGGTTTTTAATGATATGCTTGAGGATATATATTTCTAATTCTTGTGCTAAAAGATACACTTCTTTAAAAACCACCTTTGGACCTACTAGTGTGAACTTTCAGAGTAATACAAATTCTGGGAGGACGTCAAGCACTTGAGGAAATAATAGTAGGGGTACTAGATGTGCTATCAAGAGCCTCTTTGAACTGAGGATTGTGTAATCTAGGGGGAAGTGGTAATGCACAGTTGTAGTTTTTCATCTCGACCACCAGATGGTGCTAACACACCTCTAGTGGTTTGGCCAAGTTGCTTTGGTACCCTGCTTTCCTGGGGTGTAGGAGGTTGAAAATGGGTTATCCAAGCCCTTAACCAAGTTAAAGTCAACTATGAATTCAGCTGCAGCTCAGCATACTTACAAGTGCCACACATCCTTCAGGACAACATGTGCCAACAAATTAAGCAGCCTGAGATGGAGAATTATGACCTCTCACTAGCCTTTGTGCTTCTCCAATCCCAGGCTCCATAGGCAAGCGCTATCCAGAGTTTTACTTGTCTACCATCTGCTGTGGGTGGAGCAGGCCTTTGATGCTCAAGTGTGTTGTGAGGTGTGCTCTCCTCGGAGTGGGTTGCAGTTCCCATATTGACTATCTCAACTCCACACGTCTGTCCTATGGTGTCTTGAGAGTTTTCTTGTAGATCTTCCCCCTTCAAGTCTGTGTCCTTGAGACTCCGGGGCTAGCTGGAGAATTCTTTGCTTACACTCTGTACTTCTTGGTCCAGAGAAAAGGTTCAGAGGGTAAAGGCACCTGACGCCAGCCTGATGACTCGAGTTTGACCTTTGGGACTGCCCATAGGGGATGGCAAAAGCTGACTCCCACTAATTCTTCTCTGATAATAACTTGTGTGTCACCTCCAACTCATGAACACTAAATAAATAAATAATATATAGTTGAAATTAAGAAAAAAGAGAAACTATTCTTCTCTCTAGCAAGATGACCCCACAGTTACTGGAATGTTGGTGTACACTCCTAAGGTACCATAGTCAGTTACTACAAACGTGGAAAGTTGTGTTGAAACCACACACTGGAAGACTTTGAGTTCAGTGAACTGGAAACAGGCAAGTTACAGAGAGGTCTTTGGACATATTGTCTCTTACCTGAAGTCCTGAAGGGCTGGATCTGCTTCAGGGCAGAATGTTTTGAATTTATAGGAGAGCTGCAGGGAACATGTACTGAACTTTTGAAGGACCTGTTCAGTTCCTAACACCTACTTTTGGTGACTCAAGGTAGTTTTTTACTCCAATAGCAGATGCAGGTGATCCAACAACCTCTTCTGATCTCCAAGGGCAACACACACACACACACACACACTTGTCTTAAAATAATTCATGAAGCTAATCCAGTGTGTAGAACACATACACACACACACACATAAAATGTCTTATATCAAAGGATTGAGAAAACTCCCAATAACCACATTTTCTGCAGGGAGCACAAATGGTTCTGTTGAGAGAGATATATATAGGCCAAATGGTGTCATGTCAGATCAGGTGAGGATTTGTGTCCAAATGACTTGTGGTTGTCAGAGCTTTTCGGATTGGAATATTTAGATAAGGTATTGGGGACTTGTGGTAGGTGTACTAGATGTGCTATTTCACCCAACACTCACAGAACTCACTTATTAAGTAGATGATAGAAGAGTATGGGGACTCTGGGAGTTGGAATAGGCAATTAGCTTCCCCAAACTCGTACAGCTGGGCCAACATTCAAACCAAGGCCTGACTCTCAATGGCATATGCTACTTCGCATTGTTTCTAATACGTACTAGAATGTAAAACGCTATGAGATGGCAAGAACTCTGAGAGACTTGCCAACATTTGCTATTTGCACATATCTTCCATGGCTCTTTATTCTCCTTGCTGTCTTTGACAACAAATACGATGCCTCAGTGTGGCTGGCAATACCCGCGAGCAGCCACGTACGGAGGAAGCAGAGAGCAAACGCAGACAGCGCGTCAGATGGCAGCATCTCCTGTGCTCTACAATTCCAGCTGTGCACTTGGTCCGAACAGCTCATCAGCCTTGGTGTTGTCTGCAACAGAATCTAGGCTCTAATTAATGTGTCTTGCCCCCTTTTACAAAATGTGAGTGGACTCTGCTAATTTGGGTAGCACAGCAGAAGTCATTGGCTTAATAAATTAGTCCAGGGACTAAATTCTGGCTTTGTTTTATGCATTTTTTTTCAGGATGGGAACAAACTAAGGTAGCAGAATTATAAAGTTGTGCTTTCACGGTGGCTTGCACTTGCTATAGCCCAGTTATGCTTTTTTCTTTTCCTTCTATCTCCCCCCTCCTTTAAAAAATATAATACTGTTTGAAGTTTAGGAAGGCAAAATCTTGTTTCCTCTCATGTATCTCTCTTTTAGCGAAATCAATAACTTAGTAAAAACACAGACATACACCTCTTTTTATGAGCCTATAAAAATATCGCCGGCCACAACAAACTGTGTAGCATTTTAATGGACTTTCCTGGGAACCCTTCATAGACTTCCAAGGTTTGCTAGAAAAATGACTTGACTATAGGACTTTGTGTATTAATGCCAGTGTTACAGTCTTTGAAATTCCCTATTGGCTAACTTTGATCACAGTGAAAGACATCTGCTTGCATTCATGCGCTCATGCATCCAGATTCTCATTGTCCTATAAAATTGGTACAGAACAGAACAGCACTAAGCATAAATGTTCCAGTTTATTCATATTTCATGCACATATACAATGTATTGTCATTGTGTTCTTCCCCATTATCTGTATGGCCCCTCCCCCACTGAAACTTCTTTCCAATAGTCCAATTCCTCCCTCACGTCCTTTTGGGGGGGCCACCACGTTTAATCAGAGCGGTCTAAGTGAGTCTGGGTGGGAGGTTATTTTATTGATGGGAAAGCACCAATGACTACATCACTGAAGAATATGACTCTCTCTCCATTAGTGACCATTAAATGGCCCCACGGCTTCTGGAGGGGCAAAGGGTTGTGAGCTCTCGCAGTCTATGATGGCCCATTAATTTCTCAACAAAGGCAGGGTAGATTAGCAACTGGGGACATGACCCTTGGAGCCAGCCTTCAACTTCAGGCTTCATTATTTGTGAGATGTGGCATCTTGAGCAAGCTTTCTAATTGTTCTCAGGCCCTGTTTCCCTCCGTGTCAAAGTAGAGAGCCACGGCAGACCTGCCAAGTGGCAAGTGTTGAGTGAAACAGCGCATGCTCTTACGCTTGCTACTTTGCCCTTTGCAAATGCGGCTCTAGTCAGTGCTGGCAGTAGCACCAGGAAGTCAGTGGTGATGACAAGGGTGACACTGTGCTCTGCAGGTAACAACACTCGCTGCTCTTCCAGTGGACGTGTGCTCAGTTCCCAGCGCCCACATCTCCCAGGCATCTGTCACTCCCGCCTTAGGCGCTCTAGCATCCTCTTCTGGCCAGTGTGAGCACAACTCCGCCCCATTACATCACCTCCCTAAACACTATAAAAATATGTCTTAAAAGAGTGTAGTGAAGAGATGGCTAAGAGGTGATGAACACTTTCTTTCGCTCTACAGAACCAGGTCTGATTCCCAACATCTACACCATGGCACACAACTGTGAGTAATTCCAGTGCTAGGTTATCCAGTGCTGTGCTCTGGTCTCCTTGGGCACTAGGACACTAGACACAGATGTGATGAAAGAATGTATGGGCAGTCAAAAAGCCTGTAAAAATTAAAAATGAATGGATTGCTTCTATATGTTATATCTGTGTAGGCATGTATGAGTGTATACTGAGGCACCAGGACTTGGGCCTGCCACTTCCTTGCCTCTGTGTTTCTCCTATGCATTCTTTTCCAGGATCCCGGAGAACAGGGATTGCTCTTTCTGTGCTGGCTAGACAGCCTGGAATCTCCCCACACAGGCCTCCGCTCCCCTGGCACACTTACTCTAAGTCCTGCCTTCTGCTGATATTTGCAGAGCTACAATGTGGAAATCACTAGAAAAATGCGAACGCTGCAGGGGCTTTCCGAGCTTGTGCAGAAATGCAAAGTCTCCTGGGCCTGGAGCTGGCCCGAAGCCCCTGGTGCCACCTTCTGTCTAGCCTGCCTCCAAGGCTTATGGACGTGGCCTTGTTAAGCTCAGGAGATATACTTGCAGGGCTCAGAGGCTGTACCGCTTGATTCATTTAAAATAAAACAGCCAGCAAGAGCCCAGTCTCCAAGAAACCTTTGCAAGCCCCATTGTGCAATTTGTTTCTCTTCATTTCTACCCACCCAAGAGCTTCAGAAGTGTAATCCTCTTTTAACCATTGGTCCATGACAACAGGACCATTGGGTTTTTTGTTTTTGGTTTTGTTTTTGGTTTTTTTGTTTGTTTTTGTTTTTGTTTTGTTTTGATATTGTGGTTTTTAAGACATGACCCAGAAAAATGGGCTTATGAGCAACCTCTCCCCACTCTACACAATAGAGCAGATTAATATTTACCCTGGAACCTCTGCCAAATCAGATTAAGGAAGTTCATCCTGCCGGGCAAACATGGATTCTCTACTCAGATTTAATGAGAAAGTGACACGTTAACAGCATATTGATGTATCCATTTATCCAGGCAGCACTGACAATGTGGACTGTGCAACGCAGGGCCCTGGAGCTGCCTTCGGCAGTTCCGCTAGGGAAGCAATTGTCATGGGAAAAGGAGTCCAAGGACTCATAAAAGATCAGACTGGGAAGGGGTTTGAAGTTTACCGCCTGTATTGTCCTTGGCTGGTGCCTTGGTTTGAGCAGGACCCCTGGGCCCAAATCTGCCTAACATAATGTTCTACTTGTAGGTTTCTAGGACCCTCTGGATCCTTCTATTTTTCTATTCTCCCATGCTTCTCTCATCTAGAGTCTTGAGTGGAGAGTGGGATATGATTTTCTCACGTACTCTGGTGCCTCACATTTGACCATGTCACCTGGAGGGGGAGACCTGGTGGCATTCAGAGGAAGGACAGCAGGCTACCAAGAAGAGACTTGATACCCTATGGGCATATACAGGGGGAGGTAATCCCCCTCAGGAACAGTCATAGGGGAGGGGAATAAGGGGAAACTGGGAGGGAGGGAAGAATGGGAGGATACAAGGGATGGGATAACCATTGAGCTGTCACTAGAATAAATTAATTAAAAAAAAACAAGATCAGACTGGGTACTCTGGTCTTAGCATACCTGGAAAAGCTGTCTCTTGATGCTACCAGGGAGTGTGCCAGACAAGATCGAATCCCTAAGAGCAGCATCATATTTTCCAGGGTGTTTGCAGAGACCCCGAGGGAGCAGGCTGCTGAGGTTTCATGAGAGGATGACGCTCAGGTTTAAAAGGTGGACAGAATGAACTGAATGGACTTCCTGGCTGCAGATCGTCAGCCCTGTGACCAGCCAATGGACTCTCCCTCACCCTTCAGACAGTAGATTTTTCTCCTTTTTACTGTATCACTCCGCACAGCAAGAAACCCCTTTGCAGTCCCCTGAGGCCACCTCCCCCTCCCTCCCTCCCCGCCCCCCTCTCCCCCACCCCCCTCGCGCCCCATCGCGCCCCATGCGTCCTGGGGCAGCCTCAGGCTCCTCTCTTAGAACAACGCTTGTCTAGTTATTTGAGACACACTTTTGCTGTATAATCCTCTTGGTACCCAAAGGCCACCGCGCTGAGCTAGCACGCGTGCTTCTTTTGGAAGGTTGTGAACAGCACCATTCAAAGGAGGCTGCACTAATCTCTGCAAGTTCAAAGTGTTGATGGCTGTGAACGGTGTTTTAATATAAAAAAATAGATCCTTCTTACTCGTGGAGCATGCGTTTGGGGGTTCTCTACTTGCTAAAACTTGCTTAGAGCACTAAGTTAATAATCTGGGGTGCTCTTGGTCATGCTGAGCAGTGAAAACGCGTGTCCTCAGCTGAGATCAAAGTAGACGTTCTTCTGTCTGCGTTCTGCTGTCCCAGCCCAAACAGGTGTCCTTTTCATGCTATATTTAGTGAAACATTTTTCGTGTGTGTGCGTGTGTGTGTGTGTGTGTGTGCGCGTGCGTGCGTGCGTGCGTGCGTGTGTGTGTGTGTGTGTGTGTGTGTGTGTGTGTGTGTGTGTGTGTGTGTGTGTGATAGCTCACTGTGTGAATGTCCCCAAACAGTGCTGTTGTGCTGTCTGGTGCGCCTCAGTCAAGAGAGAGAAAAATACGCGCTGAGCGACTCCATGGAGGCATGCCGTATAGTGCTGCTGTGAGAGTTTAATGTTAATGAGGCAACGGCATCTTAAACAAGGCGTCTTCTAGGCAGAAACTCATTGAAAGGGAAGCTAGAGATTGATTGGCTGCTGGAATTCTGTGATTGTCTGCTGTAGCCCGAAACCAGGGCGACGTGTTTCCTCTGCTGTCTGGGAGGACACGTGATTCCCAAGACGCCCAAGAACCAACTGTCTGTAAGAACTGCAGTGAGACCTGGAACTATCTGAAGCAAAGTGAGCTACTGAACTCAGCTGAATTTTGTTTCTGACATGTATGTTGAAAAGAAACGCTCTGTTCCCGTCGGGGCTCTGGGTACACGTTGCTCCTATGGTTCCTAGGTAAGCACACCTTTGCCAGGGAGATGACAGAAGAGTGGGAATTAAGTCTTGCATGAAGCTTCTTAGCACACCAGTTTTTCTTGTGGGGCCTTATATGTCCCCCCTTTTTTTTTTACCAGAACCTGAGCCCATAAGACCCCTTTGCAGCTGGAAACTAGTAATGAGAGGGCACAGAGGCTTTTGTAATTTTTTTTTTTTTTTTTTTTTTTTGTGGAGCATGATCAGCTCCATTAGAGTGAGGGAGCATTGGCAGACATTTCTTCTGCTGAGAGGAGAAATTAATTATGAGGAAATGTATGGCTGTGTAGAGGACCCTCACACACACAGCAGGCCCAGGTCAAGGCAACCTCTCAGTGAACAGCTATTCTTCCTTCCTTTGCACTGCAAGGAACGCAATCCAATGGGTTTAATCCAAATACATCAATAGAAAGGTTATTTTTTCTTTTTTTGCATTTTTACTAATCCATTCATATTACATCTCAATTGTTATCCCATCCCTTGTATCTTCCCATTCCTCCCTCCCTCCTGCTTTTACCCTATGCCCCTCCTCTATGACTGTAGAAAGGTTATTTTTACTAGAAAAGAAGAAGAAGAAGAAGAAGAAGAAGAAGAAGAAGAAGAAGAAGAAGAAGAAGAAGAAGAAGAAGAAAAAGAAGAAGAAGAACGACCTATAAAGCAACACTAAGCATTAATTGATAATCAATTATTTAACATTGTTTAGCACTTATGGTGGGTGAGCCATTGCCCTTGGGGCTATGACCTCAAGAATAAACATGAGACCCAGCTTCTGTCTCTGGAGTTCAAGTTCAGGCCTTTACCCTTAAGATCCTCTAGCTGCAACTTGCACAGAGGCTCCCTCACATCAAGGAATAAAAGGAGCCTAGCCTCATTTACTTACCTGCACTTAGCACTTAGTGTAGCAGCAGTGATATTTTTCTCAAAAACTAAGATACGGTCAGTGATTCTCTTGTGTCCCTTGATTCCTCAGAGCTATGCCCCAGGAATCTGGTCAGGGATCAGGGATCAGCCATTTGTACCCTCCTGGCCTGAGCCAGTCAGGAGATGGAGCCCCTGAGCTATTCTTAGGATGCTAAATGCCCCTCAGAGGCTTAGGTATTAAAGGCTTGGTGCCTGCGCAGAGCTGGGGAGTGGGCTAAGCCTTTAAGAGGTGAAACATGGCGAGAAGACTGTGGGTGGCTGGACACATGCTGCTGTAGGCCTTCTAACAACCTGGCGGCCTCTTCTTGCACTCTTGCTTCCTGGCTTTCAGGCAAGAGGTTTTGCTTGACCATGATCTTCTGACTAGATATGCTGCCCTGTTTCTGGCCCTAAACAATGTGTAGAACTGCATAACCATGAACCAAAATAAATGTTCTTTTTTAAAATATATTTTATTAATTTATTCATATTACATCTCAATTGTTATCCCATCCCTTGTATCCTCCCATTTCTCCCTCCCTCCCATTTTCCCCTTACTCCCCTCACCTATGACTGTGACTGAGGGAGACCACCTCCCCCTGTATCAAGTCTCTTCTTGGTACGTTTTCTTTTTATATGTTAATTATTACAGCTATTTTTGACAGTGAGAGAAAGTTGAGTATTATACGGCTTGTGGTTTTTCTTGGTGCTGGCAGGAAGAAAGGCCTGTGAGCCGAGCCCCTCCTTTTATGCTGGTAGTTTTCCTATTCAGTTCCACTGTTTTCCTAATAACTTTTTTCTTTAAATGAAGTTTTTTTTTTTCTTGGGTTTTGTTGGTTTGTTTGTTGCCTTACTAAAGATTAACTTATTTATGTGTGAAGTGTTTTGTTTGCATGTATTTATATGTACCACACGACAGGTCAGAAGACGTCATCAGATCTCCTAGAACTGAAGTTATGGTTGGCTGTGAACCACCATGAAGGAATCGGGAATCGAACCCAGGTCCTCTGCCAGAACAGCAGGTATTCTAAACCTGCTGAGCTATCTCTTCAGCCCGGTCCTCACAACTTTTAATAGAAGCCTAGTCTCTTTGGCCATCTGGAAGATAGGACCTTAAAATAAATTCTGTGCTAGCGTTCCCCTAACCCAGCAGCAAAGCAATAAGAAAATCATCAAATTTAAACTTCATGTACATTCCGAAACACAGATGTTAAAACAGCAATAAGATGCCGTGGAAGCTTTAAATTAAAAAAAAAATTTTATGTGTGGGTGTTTTGCTTGCGTGTATGACTATATACTGCATGTGTGTTAGTGCTTGTGGGAACCCAGAGCAGGGGGTCACATAGACCGGTTGGAACTGAATTTACAAATAGTTGTGAGAAATAATGGGGGTGCTGGGAATTGATGGTGGCTCCTCTGTAAGAGCAGTCAGTTCTCTTAGTCACTAAGCCATCTCTCTAGCCACAGAAGCATTTGCATGAGGAGTGGATAGACTTCCTGTTAAAGGGGTAAGCCCTTTTAAGTACAGCATTCTCTGAGTTTTATTGAGAGAGAATGACTAAGATTTCAAATAAAACCATAGCAAAATAACATGGTCGCAAGCATTGGTGCTTAAAAGTAATAGAAGATGCCAAAACACTGACTTGAGTTCTGTGACTGGCAAGGTACTGGAAGGGGACACTGGCAAGTGAGTTCACTAGGCTCCCAGAGTCACACCTCAGCCTCTCCCCCTCAAACTCTCTTCTGTCTCCATTGGCAGTGTGTCAGTGCCCCTGGCGCATCTGCCTCCAGGCCACATGCTCAGGTTATGCTGAACCAATGCTGCTGGCGGACAGAAATGAATGATGTGACATTTTAAAAGTTTGCTAACCCCTTCCTCCCATCAAAGCTCACATATAACCTGGCGAATAACCCATGAATGGAGCTGGAGCTGCTAGGATGACTGATAAATCTCAGTGTCCCTTGCAAGGCCCCTGGAGATGTGTTCACATGCATTGCAAAGTTTGTGAAGGCAAGGTGTTTTCAACATGGTATCTTCCTGTCTTATATCTTTTCTCCCTGGAGACTTTGCGAGATTTGCCCAGTATCAGTTCCTTGGGCGTTGCTGTGACTAGAGCAGTTTAGGAGGATGATTTGTTTGCCTCATGGTTTCAGAGGACTTCAGTCCATCACAGTAGGGAAGGCAGAGTGGAGTGGCCCAGTCTGTGACAGCAGGAGCTTGTGGAGGCGCTGTCCCCATGACTGTGGACCAGGAAGCGAGAGAGGGCACTGGTACCAGGGCCTGGGCTGTAGCCGTCAACCCTAGCAACCTACTTCTGAAAGCTAGACTCCATTGTCTAAAGGATCCATAGACTCCTAAACTATTGGCCCAACTCCTAAAATATTGGCCCAAACTGGGGAACAAGGGTGGAGAAGTCATCTCCAGACTACAGCGGTAGGTAGGTTTTGTCGCCATAACCCAAGGGAATCAGCTTTAACTAGGAGAGTTTATTGCACTTGTAGTTTCCATAGATTTCCGTCTGTAAATCAAGGGGCAAATATATTCCACACTCAAATCATAACATCTCATTAACCTCAGCTCAGGCAAAGCTGAAATGGGATGCGCACAGGCTGTGTTTCTGTGTAGTCAGCATTTGTCAATGTGGCCAAATACTTGAGGGCATAACATTAAAAGGAGGAAAAGTTTGCTTTGGCTCCTAGTTTCAGAGGTCAGTGCATGATCGCTTAACACTGTTGCTTTGGACCTGAGCTGACAAAGTACATCAGCAGGGAAGGATATATTTATACATCTATCTATCTATCTATCTATCTATCTATCTATCTATCTATCTAAAGACAGACATAGAGATAGAGATAGAATTTGGGTCCTGCAATCCTTTTTGACGTTCCTCTAGGGACCTAACTTCCTTCCACTAGACCTTACTCTGGACATTTGTACCACCTCCTAATAGCCTGCAGGCTGAGGCCATGGCCTTAATACATGGGCCTTTAGTAGACAGTGCAGTTGAAGTTGCATCAGTTCTGTCCACAGTTAGGTTACTGCCACGTCTTGTCTACTGGCATCATGACAGGGCCATAGATTTGCCCTAATTTGCTTTTCAGATGCTGTGATCAAATAGCAACCCAAACCATCTTGGTGAGGAAAAGCTTATTTCCACTTCCAACTTATACATTGGCAAGGGAAGCCAAGGCAAGAACTCAAGAAGAGACCGTGCAGGAACACTGCGTATTGGCTTGCTTATAAAACACAGGACCACCTGCCCAGGGGTGGTACTACCAAAAGTGGGCTGGGCTTTCCTACTACAGTCAGCAACCAACAACATCGATCAGTAATCAAGAAATGTCCCATCGAAGTGCCCACGGGTGAATCTTATGAAGATAATTCCTCAATGGAGGCTCTGTCTCCCAGGTGACCCCAGCTTGTGTCAAGTTGACAAAAATTAACCGGCGCGTGGGCCATGGAAGAATAATAAGACAGGAGATGTGTGGAACAGGAAGCTAGTTGGTGATATTGGCTTCCAGTCATCAGGAGTGCATGGTGAACAGGAGATTGGGCTTCTAATGGTACCCAGTATCTCACTGATGGAAAAGCATTCTATGACAAAGCATGAATCGTGAACCCTTGATTAGCTGTGGATGCTATAACTGCAGATTTGGTCAACTGTGGATTCAACCAACTGCAGATCATGTAATATGAAATTAGCTCTATAAGAATTGCATTCAAAGTGAGCATAAACTGACCCCTTTCCTTGCTCTCCCTTAAATACTACAATAGCGATTCACACAGCGTCCTACAATAGCGATTCACACAGCATTTGGAGCATTTTGGAGGATGTGTGTAAGTTCTATGAGGAGACCATGCTATTTTTATATGAGGGACTTTGAGTATCTGAGAATTTAGGGACCCTGAACCAGTCTAGGGCAGACACTGAGAGATAATAAACATAACTATGCTGTGCTATCCTTCAAACTTTGTCTTTACTGAGACAAGGACTGGGGTGCAGACGGTTTATTTGGGAAGCAGAACAAGGGGATAAGGGTTGAAAGGGGTGGGAGTGGGGCATCACTGCTATAGAAATGTGCTCAGGAGGTCACTGCTGTGAGGAAAGGGGGTTGATGCGGAGCAGTCCACAGACGGGCTGCTACCATGGGAAATGTGTATTTCCACTAGTTCCCATTTCCCGCTGTGAGGGTTAACTGTCTCATACCTCTGGGCTATATCAGGCAAGCCTTTTCAGAAAAGAACATAGAAAATGTTATTGCTATAGAGGAGGATGCTGGCAGCACAGGTGAGCCTGGGTCTGAGCCTGAATCTGAGGCATGTTCAGAAATGGCTGGGAAATCACAGATAGGAAGGTGCTTGCTAGACTTAATCAGAATTCCTGTGCATATATGGACGTCTACCTGTACTAGAGTCTACTCTCCGTCTCTGTGCGTGATTGGTTCCAGGACTCCCAAGGATACCAGGTTCTGAGGACGTTCAAGTTCCTTGTGGAAAATGGAGAGTATTTGTATATAAACTACGCAACCCTCCTATGTATTTTAAATCATCTCTAGATCAGTTATTATGAAGTGAGTATTCCACAACTATAACAGATACCCAAGATAATCAGCTTAAAAAGAAAGGGTTGCTGCGGCTCACTGTTTTATAGGGCTCAGCTCATGGCTGGTTGGCCCTGTTGCTATGGGCCTGTGGTAGTACATCACGGGGGAAGCATGCAGGGAGCATTCATCTCAGGGCTGGGTACAAATGACAGGAAGGAGAAGGGTCTGGGTCCTACAAGCCCTCCTGAGGACATGTCCCTAGTGACTGTGTTCTTTCCACTAGCCCGACCCGCTTAACTATTTCCATGCCTCCCAGGAGCACTAAGCTTTGAACCAAGCCTATAATACACGAGCCTTTGTGAGGCATTTAAGATCAAAGCCACAGCGCTGAGAAAACCTAATCTAATGTGAGTGCTGCGCAAACAGCTCTTAGACTGTATGGTTAGGGAGTAAGCAGTTGTTTTTTAATGCCTTTGATTTGTGGTTGAATGAATGCGAAGATGCAGGAGCTATAAACTTTGAGTGTTGACTGCTACAGACAGTGAGCCTTTAGTAGCCTACTTCCTAAGTAAATTCAGTGTAGGTATGTCACTGTCATAACAGTCTTGAACTGTCTCAGAACTTGACCCATACTGATTTATGTAGCTGAAAAAGATTCCCTACAACTATGAATAAACCTACCCATCTCTGGGGAGCTATTGGCCATTTCAATGTATGCTGGGGGAGAGAGAGGCATTGCCTCCAGTTGTGTTCCTCCTGGTGAGCCCACCAGACTCCAGTGGATAGTTCTAAATTCATGATTGTGAAGAAAGCCCTGGTTAAACTCAGTGGGACTCAAAGCAAATATACCAGGAGTTAACAGGAGTATGACAGAAATAAAAGAAGATAGGGAAACAGGGAGCAACCAGATGCAATATATATATATATATATATATATGCATAAACCCATCAGAGAATAATTTAATGAAACTGTCAATAATATCAATAATAAGGAAGACATTTTATTTATTTATTTATTTATTTATTTTTTGGTTTTTCGAGACAGGGTTTCTCTGTGTAGCCTGACTGTCCTGGACTCACTTTGTAGTCCAGGCTGGCCTCGAACTCACAGCGATCTGCCTGCCTCTGCCTCCCGAGTGCTGGGATTAAAGGCGTGCGCCACCACGCCCAGCTAAGACATTTTATTTTTAAAAATTATTTCGGCAGGAAATGACACAAGTCATTATTAAAAGACAGGCAGATTATGCAGCTAAAAGAATGTAAGAAAAGCTTTTAGAGAAAAGCATCTTCATTTTGATGGCACTCCCGGGCATGCGCATATTTGATAAAGCCATTAGATACTGACTGGTGGGATTACTGGAAAGGGTTCTGTTTTTAAGGAAGGCCCATAGAACCTGAATTGTCCCTACCTCCAGCCACCCTGCAGCTGTGCTACGAGGCATCTCAGCTTCTCAGGACCCCTTCAAGTAACCAACAGGGAGAGTCTCGATCCCTGGTGCAGCCCATGAGTAAGCTGCTGAGCATCCTGGTGGCTTTCTATTTTTGAAGCTCTTCTGGAACAAGAGACTGGTGAAGGGCGCAGATGTGGTCACACTCGGAATGCACTTTCTAAAAGGGTGTTTCAGGGTTAAGCAGAGGAGACACGATATAGGAAGCATAGGCACCATATTGCCGTTCATGTCTGTCCCCGGCTGAGAGGAAAGTGGTCTTCATAGAGGCTGCTGGAGAAGGTTCTCTGGGCCTGTGGCACAGCAGCCCCTGGACTGGGTGGGTGGGAGGAGTTATGCACTGTTCTCTTTCCTTGTGATGCTCCTTCCGGAGACACTCAGTGTCCTCCTTGGTCTCCAAATACCTCTTCAATGTGGGAATTGAACGGGTTCTCCTTTCCCAGGACATGAGGCCATTGGAGCTGTATTTTCTTCCAGACAGTTTCAGCCATCAGCAGTGAAGCCACCTGCAAGAGAGCCAGGGGGAGGAGAGAGTTAACAGTAAGGAACCAGCCACTAGGCTTGGGATGGCGCTCAGTTGGCAGAGAGCTTGCTTGGTACCCAGAGGCCCAAGGTTCCTCCAAGCGCCACATCACTGAGCACTGAGGCACATGCCTAATCCCATCACTCAGGAGGCCGAAGCAGGTGGATCAGAAGCTCGAACTCTTCCTTGGGCTACATGGTATGTTTGGGGCCAGCCCTCTCCTCATGAGACCTTGTCAAAGAACAACAAAACAGATGATCATGATGTATTAGTTTCTCTCTTAAACCCCTTGTTGTCTCAATGCTAATATTATCTGAGGGGAACAATTTAAAAGAGGAAGAATTTCTTCTGCCCCTGGCCTGCAGATACAGCATGAGGGAGTGGCATTTTGTGTTCACAGCTCAGCATCTTCCATGGTGGGAAGACCCGAGGACCATTGCTGACATCCCTGCTTCCATCTCTCTGTATCGGATCCCTTCTCCTGAGGTGGGTGGAGCCTATCACTGGTGATGAGCAGATGTCACTTCAGTGATGGTGTCTCTTTATATAGAACTTGGTCTTGCTGGGCTGATGACATAAGAAGCCGTGAGCTGATACTTGCCTCTACCTAGGGTACAGCAAGAAGCTGGGTTCTCAGGCCAACGTCGAATCTGTCAGCCTGGGTAAGTATGACCTCATTTTCCCCAATTTTGCCCCTGGATGGTCCTGGGTAACACATCTTGATTATAGTTTTATGACATCCTAAGGGCAGGACCAAGTTAGGCTATAGTCCTAAAAAACTTCAACATTTTATATATATATATATATATATATATATATATATATATATATATTTTTTTTTTTTTTTTAAGATCCCGGATTTATGACTTGGAAACACAGAATGAGTACATGTCCTCAACAGCCCACCCCTGCATGCCAGTAGATAGCTAACAATTCCTTCTGGTGGCCTAAGCCTGGGTGCCAGTGAGTAAAGGGACCTCCTTGGGAGGAGCTCCTGGTTAGCCTAGGAGCCAGATAAGTGGAATGACCCCACAGCTGGAAGGCTGAGGGGGAGAACCACACACCAGAAGGGAGGGAAGATGAGCTCTGCATGGAAGGGGAAGGGCAGGCCTGCTTGGGAGAAGTTGAGCTTTCAAGGGAAGGTTCTGCATATTCCTTAGGGAAGCTGTGCACATGGCAGAGGCCACGCTGTGTACAGATGACACATAGCACATGGAAAGAAGGATGCGGTTATGGTGCTACAGGCACCCAGAAGATGAGGGTGGGCAGGTAGACTGCTAGGGCTTGGATCCTGAAAAAGACACTGACTGTGGATTGCTTGACTGGAATCCAAGCAGGCTGGGCACTGGCTTTGCTGCCAAATGCCACTTTTTTGGCTTCTGTAGCTTTCAGCTACATTTGCTTTGTCCCCAGTGGTAGCAAGATCTAGTCTTGGTTGTCTGGTTCTCTGCCCATCGCCATGTGCCTTGGATGAGGAGGCTATTTCTCTACAGATGATGCATTTAGCAAATGGGCCTGGCTGGTCTTTGGGCCAAATGGCTGTATCTCAGCAGTAACTTTTAATGCTGAAAATAAGAGAATGTGATTGCTGGGAGCCCGAGAGGGGAACACACTGTGGAATGGGAGGGCCATTGTCCTCAAGGGCAGTTCACCATGCCACTTGACAGTGCCATGGTGGCATTGGCAGCTTTTTGGCACTTTGCGGGCCAGGTTGCACAATAAGTAGGACAGAGTCAACGATCAAAAGCTCTTTCTGCATCTAAACTGCATATAATATTTTAGCAATTGTTGGGAAAAAAATAGAACTGACTGAGTCATTGCATTAATCAGCTCTAGAATTTTTATGTATTCCAGAGTCTTTTGAAGAAGATCTAAAAAATTTCCATCCCATTAGGCTTTTTCTTTCAGGCATTGAGGCTCAGCTTGATACCACCTTGTGCATGCCAAACAAACACTGTATCATGTGCCCACCCCTGCCATGCATCTACTTAAGCATGTGATCATTTCGCTTCTTATTGACTTTTTAGTAAGCGTACATACTGAGGTTCTTCATGAAATTCTTATATACGAATATCATTACATTTCACAAATTCACCCATCACCGTATGCACACTGCACACACATCACCTATCCGTACACCACACATCTACCAACATACCACACATATTCTTCTTTGTATTGAAACTCAGGAGTAAGTCTCGGCATGGCCATTGGACTGCATGGGACTACCTCACACACAGACGCAGACTGTCTTTGAGGACTGGGGCTTTGTCTATCGGTGACTTCTCCTTACATTCCTCAATAAAGAGTGCTATTCAGGCCTGTGGAAAACTACTGGAGTGTTTTTTTTTTTTTAACTTTCAACTTGATATATTTAAATTTTCTTTTAAAGGATTATGTTGTAACAAGGCCTTTGTGGGCATTTATTTCCCTAAAGTTAACAAGGGAAGAGAGAGGTGAAGGCAGGAAGAGGAAAGTGAAAACGAATGAGCTCAGATTTGAGCTTGTGGTGACCAGTTTGAAAGCAACTAATTGGCTGTCACTCTAACAGAGATTAATGTATTTATGAATGTGCACTGCTAAAATATTGTGTCTACAATGGGAATGGTATGCCAATATGCTGGAGATTTGTGAGGAAATAGTCTACTATAATCGTCCACTCACTCACTCATCCATGCATCCATCCATCTATCCATCCATCATCTATCCATCCATCATCCATCATCCATCCATCCATCATCCATCATCCATCCATCATCCATCCATCCATCCATCCATCCATCCATCCATCCATCCATCCATTCATTTGATTCTCTTCACTGAATGTTCTCTGCAGGCTTCTGCTCCATCCATTGTCTGTTGTCACTCCCATGACTCACCACACAGGGAGACACATAGTTATCTTTCACTTCCTTTATTCCAAACCAGCTGTTTCTTAAGCACAGTGTGAGCCTTTCATTTGTCTCTGTTCATAGTTTAAAATATTAGTCCAGTACATACCTCGTCATCCCAGGACATACATTTTAACAAACAGAATAAAAGTTATTTGTATTTAGAATGTGGGTAATCTTTCCTAACACTGGACAAAGTTTTTTTTTTTAGATTACACACACACACACACACACACACACACACACTCACATACTCAAACATATAAAGATATATTCATCCATACATGTAGTATTTTAAAATACATTTTTCCTAAGGTGAAATGCACAACCTATCATATTAACACTTTTTAGTAAACAGTCCCAAGAATGTGACTGAGGCGCAGAGTTGTGCTATTGTCTATATACTTGGCTCCCTGTTACCACCAAATCCCCGTGTTGGTCTATCTCATTGTAAATGCAGATTTACATTACTATTTCTACCCAATGTGCTGTAATCCACTAGACTGCCTGAATTTTACAGATGGACACTTTATTACCCACTTTCCTAGTGTTTGAGAGACTCTCTTTCTGTTAGTACACACATCCCAGTGCAGGACAGGACCTCACCAACACGCTGAACACATCCATGGATCGAAATCTTGTCTAACAGAAATTAGGTAGTTGGGAGGTAACCTGGTACCTCGGGGTTAACAGTATGCTTCCCATGTCTTTTCTTTGACCAACCTGTCACAGTCCACTTCCTTGCTCAGATGTTGTAGCCTGTGACTAAGTACTGGACAGAAGCAAGTTAAGACCATAAGGCTTCATGCTACTTTGTGGTTCAGAGGACTTATGTCCATCACGGTAAGGGAAGATGGCAGCTGCTGGGGCACTTCATCTGTGTTGGTGGGGCTTGTGGGACTACCTGTTCACATCATGGTGGGTCAAATCCCAGTAGACCAGGAAACAGACCATTCAACCAGAACCAGAGTCAGTTCTTTAAAGTCATCTGTTCCTAAGCGACTTATTTCTGCCAGCTAGGGACAGCCCAAAAGGATGCACAGCCTCCTCTGGACAGGGAGGCTGCCCAAGGACAAACCCTTTACATGCATGGGCCTGTGGAAGGCTTTTCAAGTCAAGACAAGTCATACAGAGGCATATGAACCCCTGCAATTTAGAGCACAGTGAAGCCAGAAGTGGTCTCTAAATTCAAGCCATATTCCTGCAGTAGAACATAGTGTGTGATCTGGTTATTGGGTGATCTGGAATTGTGTCAAGTGTCCTATCGGTCTGTGATCAGTGCTGGGAATCTGAGAGGATTGGGAGACATTGATACTGACTAATGATTCTGCATTAGATTTCTCAAATGACATCTGTGTGATAAAGAACTCACTTTGCTTCCTTCTATGCTTGCTCAGTTTATGTCAAAAACAGAAAACACAGTTAGCAAGAGAATCTCAATTTTCCTTTTTTCCCCCTCCCAGAACAAACTTTTCAAAGTGAGTCTTCCTCCTTTCACGAGGATTTAGATGAGTGGTTCTCAACCTCCCTGCCTAATGCCGTGGCCTTTCAATACAGCTTATGTGGCGGTGACCCTCAACTATACATTTATTTTTGTTTCTACGTCATAGCTACAATTTTACCACTATTATGGGTCATAATGTAAATATCTGTGTTTTCTGATGCTCTTAAGCAACCCTGTAAAAGAGCTGTTTGACCCCAGACAGTTGAGAAACACTGATTTAGACAGTGAGCATTTGATTTCACAGAGCAACATGCAAATGATGCCTTATGTATTTGCTATGAAGAACAAGGCTTTAGGATAGAAGTCCTAAAAATGTGTCTTCCAAAGTGAGTCTCTGTCATTGAGAGTGTGCTTTCTGAAAGAACATCCTCTGACCTTAACACATGAACACGTCACAGGCGAGTACGGAGAGGAAAGGAGACCCACAGCGTTACAGCATCCCATTTGGCCCCAGAAAATCCCATTTACGCTGTAGCTCAGAACCACTGCTTCCGAGCCTCGCTGTGTTCATGTACCGAAGGTGTAGTTTTAGGAGGCCAAGAGTGCTGCCATTGGTTGGATTTAATTATCAGCTCAGCAATTGAGCCCATTTCACCAGAGAGGGTTTGAGTGAAGTAGTAAGAATGGAGGGGGACCCCACAAAACCCTCACGCTTCCTGGGCAAGTGTGGCCTTAGACTGGTCAGGAGGGGTGAGGGCACCGTCTCACTGCCTCACTGCCTCTGTATTACTGCAGGGTCTGGACTGAACAGAGCCAGTCATCCTGTCCTGTGGGCCCTGCCGCATGAATATGGCTGCTTGCCTATCTGGCTCCTTCTCCAGGGTAAAGCATGTATTGAAGAGGCATTGTACAGCTCTGTCAGGCGCCACCAAGGTTCCTGCCTAGAGTCAGTCAGAGGCCCAAGTGCTGTTAAAACCATGATAGCTCCAGAGCCACTGAAAAATTTTTTTCCTTCCTTAAACTTCTCTTATTCTCTTAGAAGAGTCCACAAAGCAAGAAGACCTAACGCTCCATTGTCTTAAGAGTTTGGTGGAATGTCTCTTTTAGTTTTTACTCACAAGGCCTGATGGCATGGGGGTGAGGAGCGCAGTGGTAAGGAGGAGGTGACTCTCTCGCTTGAGTCCTAGAGCTTGCAAATTTCTCCGTCCTCAGATGACAAACCTCAAACTAAGCCATATGTCCTGGGCCAACTGTACTGCTAGTGACAGGAGCACTTACTCAGGAGGTGCCCTACCCCCAAGCAAATGCATCTGTGTGAAGTCCACCTCCCAAAGTTGAATAAGAAATCCCAGGAGGAGGGAATACCAGCAGCGACCTTAGCTAGAGACTATCTGGAAACCTCTCGCTTTTCTTCTCCCTAATCTGTTTTTGTTGCTTTCTGTTTTTTGTCCTTTATGTGTTTTTGTTTTGTTTTGTTTTGTTTTGCTTGCTACAAAGTCAAGAACTTTTTAGTGAAATAACCATAGACAAAAATAACCTTTCTGTAATACTTTAAAGAGAGCAAATACAATCCAGAGCAGGAATATATAGATTTCATTGAAAACTTAAAATGGCTTGACGCCTTTGAAGTTGAACTGCTGCTAAATTTAATCCAGGATTCACCAGACCAAAGCTGAAAATCTGCCCTCAATTGTGTTTTGTCTGCAGTAAGAGTGTTAAGAGCTCTGCAGAGAAGGCAGTGGCCAAGTGCCCTCTCTGTAGGAGGGTATTGCTCCCTTCCTCAGCCCTCCTCACCTGCCCCAAAACACAGCCCCTTGGATCTGGCCATGTGTGGACACAATTGATTTTAAATCTGCAAACTGAAAACATGACAGCTGTGTAAGATATATTTAAACAATACATTTAAGGTGGAATTTAAGTTCACAGCTCCAGGCTCTCTGTTGTGAATGAATGATGGTTGTTAGTCAGTGCAAACATCTAATTAAATGCACGGTGGTTGCTGGTTTGCCAACAGGACCAGCCTAGGGTGACTGCTTGGGAAGTGGGTTGAGTGGCCCAGTCTGTTCTCTTTCCTGCACCTCCCACTCTTTGCACAGCTGCCCTGTGGAGCCTCCTTAACCTTCCCAGGGCTATTGTGGCTCGCAAGCTTACACAGTTTAGGCCAATGGAGACCTGGAGGCTGCTCAGCTCTTCAAATACTCCCATTTCCCCTGTGCTGTGTCTCTTGCAATGGGCAGGTTCAAGGTTGAAGATTCATGGAAACTCCCTTGTTTGTAATGTAATGTTTTCTTTTTATTCTCAGTTGGGTGGAGACAATTTGTTTATTTTCAGATATAAACAACTGTGTTCATGTGTCCTGCTCATGTGCTCAGAGGCCTAATACTCCTTTAACATGGTGAAAGGTAGGGAGTTAGATGTTGCCTGTGAGTGTGAAGAGGACACTTTGAGTAATTGCCAGGTTGAGGAGAGGAAAAGGTCATTTTGTAGGGAGTATGGTGTGGTGAGGCTTCCAAGGCTAGAGGCATCATAGATGTTGACACATGGCTGAGGAGGATCTTGGGGAATCTAGGTCTGGCCAATGCCTGTGGCTTTCAATGCCTTCTGTTTCCTGAAGCTGGTTTGGGGCCCAGTGATGTTAAGTGACGAAGGAGATGCTGTAACTCCAGAGATTCTCAGGCAGTCTCCTCACAAGCCTGAGCTTTGTGGTATCCACAGACCATGAATCTGGCTCTTGGGTCTTTGCAGTATATTTTCTCACCTTGATTTAATTTCTTTTTATTTTTCCCAGTTGCTTCCACCAAAGCATTGCCTATATTCTCACTGCAGATATAGTTGTAGATACGGACACAGATATAGGTGTAAATATGGTGAGGGCATCAAATCCAGGACTTCAAGAATCCTGGGTAGGCTCTGTGCTGCTGAGTTATAGGCCAATCTTACTATTGGTATCTTTTAGGAATGTAGGCCTGATTTCTGGCTTGTAAAAACCCACTGGCCTCATTCCTCATAGAGAAAAGATAAAACCCATGCAGACTTCCTAGGGTCGGCTTCGGATCCCCTCTCCTTTCTTCGCCACCCCACTCACGTTTGCTCTGTGCAAACTGCACTGTAGCACGTGGACCCCCCTCCAGCACTCTCAGCTTTCTCTCATCTTCACATCTTCACATGTGCTGTTTCCTATGTTCAAAGCACTCCTGCAGTCCTCGCCTGCCTCTTCCATTTCCTCTGCCGCACACAGGAGTGGCTCTGACGTCTCCTCCTCTAGACATATTCTGCTATTGTCCCATCTCATCCCCCAGGACAACATTCTTGCTTGCATACTTGGAGTTAGTTACCACATTATACTTAATTATCTATTTCTTTAGCTCTTTCCTGCTGTATGCTATAATTTTAAACAACAAAAGTGGTTTTCTGTGCATTTCAGAGTTCTTACAGTGCTATTGGATGGCAAGTTGCCAATCAGGAGTTTTCAGCTCAGTATGTGTAGTAGGTAGGAGGGTTTGAACCATAAGTTAAGACTGTGGGAGAGTCTGCGTTAGGACTCTGTTTCCAGTAACCACTTGCATGTAAAGCAGATGCAGAACAGGATGAACTCCTAATTTGATAGATCTTGATCCCTAAAACTATTTTAAGGGTCAGACAGGGTCAGGTTGGTATTTGATACAGCAAATAAGTATGTCCCGAGGGACAAAATGAAGATGTCTTTGAGCCTTGAGAATCTTCTTTGTGTTTGCGTTTAGGTGACACCAGAGCTGACCTCCGTTTCATCCCTCCATCCTCACTAGAATCAGACTTCTGTTGTGCCAAGGGGAGTCCAAGAGCTCCAGCCTCAGCAGGAGGAAGTGCTCCACATGCCTTTAGTTCTAACTGGATGGGGGAGGGGCCGAGACCGGAAGAACCCTTTGATCCCAGAACCCTGGGGAATACAATGGGTGCCCTCTTCTAAGAGAGGGGGTGGAGCTTCACATTATTCTAAAAAGAAAAAGAGAAACAGACACTGTGTGTGTGTGTGTGTGTGTGTGTGTGTGTGTGTGTGTGTGT
>CAJRSG010014250.1:0-18260 GCA_907169655.1 Acomys percivali
TTTTTTCTATTCAGGGTTTTTTGTTTCTCAATATGGATTGGAGAATTGATCTTTCAATATCTTCAAAATACTTTGTAGGTATCTTGATAGGGATTGCATTGAATCTGTAAGTTGCTTTTGGTAAGGTGGCCATTTTTACTATGTTGATTCTCCGGATCCATGAACAAGGTAAGTCCCTCCATCTTCTGATGTCATCTTCAATCTCTTTCTTCAGAGGTTTGAAGTTTTTTTTCGAATAAGTCCTTCACTTGCTTGGTTAGAGTTACTCCTAGATATTTTATATTGTTTGTGGCTATCGTGAAGGGAGTAGTTTTCCTAATTTCTTCCTCTGCCTGTTTGTCATTTGTATACAGGAAAGCTACTGACTATTTTGAGTTTATTTTGTATCCTGCCAATTTGCTGAAGGTGTTGATAAGCTGTAGGAGTTGTTTGGTGGAATTTGGGGGGGTCACTTATATACACTATCATATCATCTGCAAATAGGGATAATTTTACTTCTTTCTTTCCCATTTGGATCCCGTTGATTTCTTTTTGATGTCTTATTGCTTTGGCTAGACCTTCAAGAACTATATGGAAGAGACATGGGGAAAATGGACAGCCTTGTCTGGTTCCTGATTTTAGAAGGATTTCCTTGAGTATTTCTCCATTTAATTTAATGTTGGCTGTTGGTTTGCTGTATAGAGCCTTTTTTATGTTTAGATAAGTGCCTTGTATTCCCAATCTCTCCAGAACTTTAAACATAAATGGGTTTTGGATTTTTGTCAAACGCTTTTTCTGCACCTAAAGAGATGATCATGAGGTTTTTCTCCTCCAGTTTGTTTATATGATGGATTACATTGATGGACTTCTGTATGTTAAACCATCCCTGATTACCTCGAATGAATCCTACCTGGTCATGGTGAAGGATGTCTTTGATATGCTGTTGTATTCGCTTTGCAAGTATTTGGTGGAGGGTTGAGTATTTTTGCATCAATGTTCATAAGAGGAATTGGTCTGAAATTCTCTTTTTTGTTGGGTCTTTGTGAGGTTTACGTATCAATGTGATTGTGACCTCATAGAAGGAATTTGGTAATGTTCCATCAATTTCTACCTTTCGGTAAAGCTTGAATAATATCGGTATTAGCTCCTCTTTGAAGGACTGGTAGAATTCTGCGCTGAAACCATATGGCCCTGGGCTTTTTTTTTTGTTGGGAGACTATCAATGGTTGCTTCTATGTCTATAGGTGAAATAGGGCTATTTAATTTGTTTATCTGGTCTTGGTTCAATTTTGGTAAATGGAATCGGTCGAGAAATGTGTCCATTTCCTTTAAATTTTCAAATTTTGTGGCATAAATGCCTTTGAAGTAGCATCTTACGATTTTTTCTATTTCTTCGGTGTCTGTTGTTTTGTCTCCCTTTTCATTTCTGATTTTGTTAATTTGGATAGTGTTTCTCTGTCCTTTAGTTAGATTGGCTAACGGTTGGTCTATCTTGTTAATTTTGTCAAAGAACCAGCTCTTGATTTTGTTGATTCTTTGGATTGTTCTCTTTGTTTCTAATTTATTGGTTTTAGCCCTGAGTTTGATTATTTCTAGGCGTCTACCCTTCTTGGCTGTTTCTTCTTCTTTTTTTTCTAGACCTTCCAGATGTGTTGTTAAGTTGTTTATGTGGGATGATTCCATTTTCTTCTTAAAGACACTTAGTGCTATGAATTTTCCTCTTAGCACTGCTTTCAATGTGTCCCACAAATTTGGGTATGTTGTCCCTTCATTTTCATTGACTTTCAGGAAGTCTTTTATTTCTTCCTTTATTTCTTCCGTGACCCATGTGTCATTAAGTAGAAAGTTGTTTAGTTTCCACGTGTTAGTATGCTTTTTGTTACTTCTGTTGTTGTTGAAGTCCAGCCTTAGACCATGGTGATCTGATAAGATACAAGGTATTATTTCAATCTTCTTGTATCTCTTGAGGTTTGCTTTGTGACCAACTATGCGATCAATTTTAGAGAACGTTCCGTGGGGTGCTGAGAAAAACGTATACTCCTTTGCGTTTGTTTGGAAAGTTCTGTAGATATGTGTTGGATTATTTTGATTCATGACATTGGTTAATGAGGTTATTTCTCGGCTTAATTTTTTAATCAAAGACCTATCCTTGAGTGAAAGTGGGGTATTGAAGTCTCCCACTATTAATGTGTGGGTATTGATGAGTGGGGCAAGCTTTGTTAATAACTCTTTTACAAATGTGGGAGCCCTTGTATTAGGAGCACAGATGTTCACAATCATGATATCTTCTTGGTTGACTTTACCTTTGACGAGTACAGTGTCTATCCTCAACTCTTTTCATTAATTTTGGTTGAAAGTCTATTTTATTATATATTGGAATGGTTACCCCAGCTCGGTTCTTGTGACCATTTGCTTGGAATATATTCCCCCAATCATTTACTCTGAGGCAATATCTGTCCTTGTGGTTGAGATGTGTTTCTTGAATGCAGAAGAATGTTGCGTCGTGTTTATGCATCCACTCCGTTAGTCTGTGTCTTTTTATTGGAGAATTGAGACCACTGACGTTGAGAGATATTAATGACCAATGATTGGTAAGTCCCTTCATTTTTGATATTTGTAACAATCAAGATTTTGTGAGGTTGTGATTTTGCAATGGTGTAATTACCTATTTCCTATGTAGTTTTGGTTGTAGTTTGACCAGTTGGATTGGAGTTTTCCTTCGATTAATTTCAGTAAAGCCGGATTTGTGGCTAGGTACTGTTTGAATTTGTTTTTGTCATGGAATATCTTGTCTTCTCCATTAATGGTTATTGATAATTTTGCTGGATATAGTAGTCTTGCCTGGTATCTGTGTTCTGTTAAGGTTTTCAGAACCCTTGTCCAGGCCCTTCTGGCTCTCATGGTCTCTGCTGAGAAGTCAGGAGTAATTCTGATAGTTTTGCCTTCATATGTTACTCGGCCTTTTTCACTTGCCGCTTTTAATATTTTTCCTTGTTCTGTATATTTTGTGTTGTTATTATTATGTGGCGGGAAGATTTTCTTTTCAAGTCTATACTATTGGGTGTTCTGTAGGCCTCTTGTATGCTCGTATGCTTCTCTTTCTTCAAATTCAGGAAATTTTCTTCTATTATTCGATTAAAGATATTTTCTGGACTGTGGAATCAGTTGCCTTCTCTTTCCTCTATCTTTATTATTCTCAAGTTTCATATTTTCATGTTGTCTTTTATTTCATGAATGCTGTGTAGGGAACTTTTCAAATTTAGCATTTTGCTGGATGGTTGTTTCCAGTTGCGCAATTGTATCTTCAAGTCCCGATATTTGTTCTTCCATTTCATGCAATTTGTTAGATAAGGCCACCTCTGAGATGCTTGCTTTCTTCTCTGATGCCTCTTGATTGCATTTTTCTTCTGTGTGTTTCTGTATCATAGCTTCCATTTTTATCTTCATGGCTTGGACTGTTTTAATGATTTCCTTCATCTGGATATTTATATTTTTTGAAATTCTTCAAGTGCTTCTTTATATGACTCTTTTAACACTTCAGCCCACTTGTTTGCCTCCTCCTGCATTTGTTTACAGATTTTATTTGTTTTTTCCATAATCATCTTCTTTACTAAGGACTTGAGGTCATTTTCTTGACTAGCCATTGCTGTTAGCTTCTCCAGGTTGTTTTCATTGGGAATGGTGGGATCCGGAGATGCCAAACTGTTTTCGTTTTTGTTAGCCTTCTAACAGATATTTTGTATTGACCGTCATTGGTTGAGAGTGGTTAACTGATGACTGATTTTAGGCCAGGTGCTCTTGCCTGTGGTGATTAGGGAGTATTTCCGTGGAACAGGTAGGTGATCAGGTTTCCCTCCTGGTAATTTTCCTCTGCACTGTGGGCTCCAGGCTGAGTCAGCCAAAGTAGATTTCTGTTTGGACTTTACTGCTGTAATTCAGATCAGCTGTTTTGGGACCTAGACTAAGGTCCGCACACAAACGATCTGGTTGTGTAGGCTGATCCCAGCTACCTGTCCTTCCTGTGGCTTTGTAGTCAAGACCCCAGGTAAATCACATCTTCTGGAGGTGTAGCTGTCTTTTAGGTCAGTCTCTATACTCTGTAGAGGTATTCAACCTCTTCCGGAACTATATGCATGGAGGGACCAAGGTCGCTCTTGGTCAGCAATTAGATACTGCAAGCAAGACCCATGTTTTGTCTCCTGATAATTTAAGAGTGCCTGACTTTCTTGGCCAGGGGACCCAGGTAGGCTCTCTCGTTCAGGGTATGCAGGGCCAGTGCCTTGCGGCTTGGCAGGGTAGGAACAATAGGGTTGCAGAGCTCTGGGTGTCCCCCCCGCAAAACCAGATCTTCCCGCCGGCCTCTGATGCTCAACTATCGCTCTAGGCAAGACCCATGTCTCCCGATAGGTCTGTGGGTGCAATCCAAGCTGATTTCTCACTGCTGCTGTTTACAGGCTCAGTCCACTGTGATCGGTGTTAGGTTGGGCCCCAGATGGCCAGCGAGCTGCAGTCCCAATTTAGTTCTGTTGGGTCCTGCAGCCTGTGCTTCCACTCGGCCTAGGTGGGTGACCTCCGAAGTTTGGGGTGGTGTGGAAGGAGGATTCCTAGTGCAGATTCAGCCCCTTTACAGAGACTCCTCTGGCTGGGGATTCTGGAAAATCCCCTCTCTAAACATCGAGTCTGTGCTGTATATGCAGGCTGAAGTTTTCATGTGGATTACATTCCAGAGTTTGCGGAGTGCGTTTAGCACCTCCAGGTTGTTGCTTGTCCCAGGGGGGTAGGCCCCCTGTTTGGACTGCAACCTTTGGGGTCCCACTCACCTACAGTTCTCAATGTCCAGCAATCTGTTGCTCCATTTATATCCCTGGTCTCCTCGGAGTAGCTCAGATACGTGGCTTATTGGTCGGCTCCATCTTGGAATCCCGCGTTGTTTGTTTTTTTATTGAAAAATAAAATCATTCATAATACATCTCAATTGCTATCCAATCCCATGCATCCTCCCAGTTTCCACTTAACTGTGGAGAATATTCTGTCCCGAGGCTAGGTCTGGGTAGGGGTTTGATGATGACTACACATGTTGTCCTTGGTTGGTGCCATATATCGAGCAGAACCCTTGGGCCCAGATCTGCCCATCATAGTGTTCTTCTTGTTCCAATGACTACTTAATGAAGACATTCATATATATTACAAAATATATGATAGTTTCAAGAGATATCTTCTAACATCCATTATGATCAGGACATTTGTTTCCTTGGAAAAAATTGGTGCAGTTCTGTGTTGTACCATTTTGCTATGATCCCCAGTTTGATGCCAGTTTATGTAATATATATCTATATTACATTAATATGCACCTGAAATATCAGATAATGGTATGCTTTCATTTGTTTCAGTTTTGTCTTCTAACCATACCAAGAAGCTATTTCCAAAGGAGTGTACCCATGATTCTTTCCTGAAAGAAATACCAAGAATATTTGCTTGTAATGACCTTTCAGAGCTGGATAGAGAGAAGTTCTGGGAATATTCACATGATAGTGAAGTTCATAAAACATGTCATTATGGAGAGGATCTGTGTGAAAAATACATGTGTTTCATTTCTGAAACAAAAGATCAAGATTCTCTGGCTACTCCTGAGAGAACTCAGTCTGTGCCACTCATACTTTCACAATTGGAGGCTCCCGAGGGAAAAGGTTCACAACAAGTTTTGAAATACAATTCTATTCTGCAGAGAAATAGGAAAATATTATGTAAGGAACCTAAAGGTCAACACAGAATACATATGGGACGCAAATTTTATAAATGTATTCTGAGTGGAAAATCATTTACCAAGTCCTCAAAACTTCAAGATCATCAAAGAATCCACAGTGGAGATTACACTTATAAATGTACTAAGAGGAAGAAATCATTTACACAGTCCTCAAAACATCAAGCTCAACACTGCATTAACACTGGACAAAAATGTCAAAAATGTAATGAATGTGGGGAATCATTTACCTCATCCACTGCTCTCCAGGATCTTCAAAGTATTCATTCTCATGAATATCCTTACAAATGTAGTGAGTGTGGGAAATCCTTTACCACCTCCTCACGTCTTCATGTTCACTACAGAATCCACACCAGAGATAAACTTTACAAATGTATTGAGTGTGGGAAATCCTTTTCCGGTACTCAAATCTCGAAGTTCATCAAAGAATCCACACTGGAGGAAAACCTTACAAGTGTAATGAGTATGGGAAATCTTTTACCCAGAACTCAAATCTCAAAGTTTATCAAAGAATTCATACTGGAGACAAATCATATATATATAATAACTGTGAGAAATCCTTTAGACTGTCTGCAACACTGAAAGATCATCAAAGAATCCACACTGGAGAAAAACCTTACAAATATATTGAGTGTGAGAATGCCTTTACCCATTACTCAATTCTCCAAGGTTATGAAAAAATCCATACTGGAGATAAACTGTATGAATGTAATACCTGTGAGAAATCATTCAGAGAGTCTTCAACACTTAAACATCATCAAAGAATCCATACTGGAGAAAACTCTTATAAATGTAATGACTGTGGGAAATCCTTTACTTGCTCTTCAACTCTCCAAAGTCATCAAAGGATCCATACTGGAGATAAACCTTACAAATGTAATGAGTGTAAGAAATTCTTTACTTACTCATCAACTCTGCAACGTCATCAAAGAATACATACTGGACATAAACCTTACAAATGTAATGAGTGTGGGAAATCCTTTACTTGCTCTTCAACTCTCCAAGGTCATCAAAGAACCCATACTGGAAATAAACCTTACAAATGTAATGAGTGTGGAAAATCCTTTACTCAGTCTTCAACACTCCAACGTCATCAAAGAATCCATACTGGACATAAACCTTACAAATGTAATGACTGTGGGAAATCCTTTACTCAGTCTTCAACTCTCCAAGGTCATCAAAGAATTCATACTGGAGATAAACCATACAAATGTAATGAGTGTTGGAAATCCTTTACTCGCTCTTCAACTCTCCAAATTCATCAAAGAACCCATACTGGAGCTAAACCTTATGAATGTTATGAGTGTAGGAAATCCTTTACTTTATCTTCAACTCTCCAACGTCATCAAAGAATTCATACTGGAGATAAACCTTACAAATGTAATGAGTGTGGGAAATCCTTTACTCAGTCTTCAACTCTCCAACGTCATCAAAGTTTCCATACTGGAGCTAAACCTTATGAATGTAATGAGTTGGGAAATTAATTACCCAGTACTCAAATCTCAAAATTCATGAAATAATTCATATGTGAGACAAACCATATAAATGTAATAACTGTGAGAAATAATTTACAATGTCCTCAAATCTAAAAGGTCATCAAAGAATCCATACTCGAGAAAAACCTTACAGCTGTAATGAGTGTGGGAAATCCTTTATGCAATATTCATCTCTCCAAAGTCATCAAAGTACCCATAGCTGAGACAAATCATATAAATATAATAAGGGTTGTAAATCATTTACATAGTTCTCATCATTTAAAGCTCACCACTGAATTCATACTGGGGACAAAACTTACAAATATTGTGAGTCTGGGAAATTCTTTACTTCACCCTCACCTTTCCAAAATCATCAAAGAATCCATACCTGAGAAAAATTTTACAGATATAAAGAGTGTGGGAAACCCTTTACGACTCCTCAAGTCATCAAATTCACTACAGAAAACTCACTGGAAATAAAAATTACAAATGTAAAGACTGTGGCAAGTGTTTTACCCTGTCTTCAGCTCTCCAAGTTCTTCAAAGAATCCATACTAGAAAGCAACCTTATAAGTTTAATATAGGAAACACTTTTGGGAGTCCTAAACTCTTCAAGCCCACCACAGAATACATACCCAAGTCATACCTTATTAGTGTAAAGAATGCAATGTCCTTTACCCAGAAATCATATCTTCAAAGACAACAGATCATGCAAACTGGAGACACACTACTTTAGTACAAGCTAAAACATTAGAGCACATAGAGATTTCCTATAAGAGACTAACTTGATAGGGAATTAGTATCCCAGAGTTCATTTGAGAAAAATGGTTTTTATGTGAGAAAAAATGCTTGTAAGTATTTAAACAACTTGAAATCGTAGCTATCTCAAAGAACCCATACCAGGAATCCTAATACTTGGTAGGAGTTGGAAAAGTTTTACCACAACATACTCCCTAAATTTTTATTACATAATTATTTGGAAAATAAAATAAGAAAGAATGCTTCATGCTATTTTAATCTGATGCGATTGATTAGTTGTGCAAAAGAATTTGTGTAAAAACTAAATAAAGAAATAGTGTTTTAAAATGTAAGGATTTAATCCAGGATAATAATACTAATATCTATTCTAAGACAAGCCTGTTGCATAATGTTTTATATAGTTTATTGTGGTAGAATACTGGAAAGTTTAAGATATATTCTATATGAAGTTTATTTTGTTGGTAGTCTTTCTGCTTTTCATGGATTATACATTAGAGATACTTTTAAATCTGAAGCTAATCCCTTATTTGTCATGATTATTAATAAATATATTACACCTCTGTTCTATTAATTCTTCATTGCTCTTATTAATATTCACTATATGCTGTGATGTTGTTGTTCATATCATTAATTCCACAGTTCATAATGCCAACAAAAATATCTCACAAAAAAAAACCCAAATTTGATCCCTGTCGAAAGATGACAAGACAATCATTAGGAAGAGAATATCTGAAGTGCAGAGGAAACACGGAGTATAGTGAGACCTGAGGGTATGTGTTTTGTGGGAAAAGGCATTGCCATTTGGATCCACTGTGGGAAGATGGGATTAAGGTTTAAGAGGAAAAATCTTTCTCTGGTCAATATGTTTATGGTAATAGAGTATGTGAAATATTTTCCATCGTCACATTATCCTTTATAGGAGTTTGGTCTAAAATATTGCTCCCATAAAGAATCAGTAGCTACCAAGATGAGGCAAGTATGCCTCCTCCATAGTTATACATGATATTCCTGCCACTTAACAATGCTAAGTGTGATTCTATATAATTGGGACACAATGGATGTTTACTCTGGGGATTCTATTGATAAAATGTAAACCAAAAATTACCTCTAAATTGTTATCTTAATGTCTATACAAAAAACTACTGAAATATTATTGTATAGGTCATTTAAATATGTGTAGTATTTTATGAATGGATTCATCAATGGGTGATTCATCAATATTATGAATTAACAAGCTGTATTTACTTTAAATGATCCAATTAACTAAATTTTGTAAGGTTTTTATTTAACTTCAAACATATCAAGGTATAAATGTGATTAAAGTAGATGAATTAATATTCCTATGTGTGTGCAAATAGTTCATACTCTGTAAGATAATTCAAACACAATTGACCTAAGTTCATATGAGATATTTGTTCAACCCAAGTACAGATAAAAATTGCTCCTAAAACATAGTCATAGATGATGAAATGTTGATTTGTAAGCCATAATCAATGCCTCAGAAGGTAGCCTACCTCCTACGGTATGTTAGTTGGTGAAACAAGCTGAGGCTATAGGTAAACTGTTTAATGTTTCATGGAGGATTTCTTTGCCCCTGAGAATTTTAACATTAGTTTGAGAAAATCAAGTTCTCAGATGGAGCTTCAACAGGATGGATTTTCCCCTAAGTACCAATTTTCAACAAAGTTTTAAGCCCTTGATTAGAGTAGGCATTTGTTGGTGAAGCAGGTGTCTCATTGGACTCTGGAAGCTGTTCTACTTCATACATCTGTCTTCTAAATTATGTGAGACCATGAGCATCAGTATCAGGAATGAAGACTGATTGAATTGTTGGTCAATCTTGAGCTTGAATTAGAGATGTCAGCAGGAGTTCTCTCAATAATTTTCTTGTTAGGATTTTACAACTGCATAGTGACAGGACTGAGGAACTGCCTCTTTTTATAATCTGTGGATTTGGCCTCTCTTCTTGCTAAATATGTAGTTCTATTCATCTTTATACATGTACAGTCTCTTAGCATTGATATGCTTCCAATTCCACAAGAGCTGTATCTCAGGACCATGGAAATGAGAATCCTATACAAACTTCAACCATCAGACCATTGCACACTCTGGAAGTTTTAGAACATCCTCTGGTTAAAATTGACAAAGGTAGTGAATTACAACTCTGTAGATTTATGCGAGGCAGCTAACTTGTGTGGTTGGCACAACACAGGGCCAGAGGTATACCTTGTTTAAGATCAACTAAATTTTCTGTGGAAAACACTATTATTTTTGTAGATTATTATTTTATAGATGTGACCATTTGTAGCCTATCATAGATTTGAAATCACTATTGTGAGATGGTTTTGCTAAATTTTAATTATGCACAGAAACATTTCTAAAGAAAGATTACAAAGACCAGGACATCTACCTACAATAGTGTTGACGATGTTTTATTTCAACCACAGCACATGGTAGATCCATTCAAAGGTTGTGTTTAGAACCAAAAGATTCATGATGTCATAGACCAATAAGAAAGTAGTGAAGTTCACTTCAAACAAGCAGTACCAACAGGTAATCAGAGTTCAATTGTATGATTACACTCTCATAAATTTTAATCCAAATATTCTCTTGCCAACAAAAGCAGAGAATTGAGATTATATTGCCTGCCTTTAGATCCCTATCACCTAACATGGCTGCCTTATCTACCCTTAGGAGAAGATGAGCCTATTATGATGCAACTTTCTATGTCATGGTTGGTGATGTCCATGTGAGGCCTCGCCTTTTCTGAGAAGAAGGGTAGGATGGTAAGTAAGGTACAGGAGATGAGATGAGAGGGAGGGACATGGAGAAGGGGGGACACGTGATATCCAGATGTAATGTACACAAATAATAATTAACCAAAGATACAACGCAAAAATAGAATGGAGATGATGAAGAATCCTCCAAATGTATAAATACATTACATGCCCAAATCATTTAACATTTTTTGATTTTGTAAGATAATGGATTGCCTAAAATTCAGATTCAATACTTCCTTTATGTTAGCATTTCTGAAACATTTGCATGAGATGTTTTAAATCATCACTATATATGGTCATCCTAAATAATTCAGTGTAGTTTGTAAATTGTAGAGATTCATTAATTACATGCTCATACGTTGGTTTTAAGTGTGAGAATCTCTTTCAAAATTGTCACATATAATGGTTTAGACCATACTTGATGTTTGGGGTATGAAAATATGCATTTTATAATGACTTGTACTTTGTACTTTGTCTTCTTACTGTTCTCCAGTCTATTTTCCTTTTCAGGTCTTGAACCATTTTATTAATGTCCTTCACCTGTTTTATCATATTTTCCTATATTTCTTGTATGGGTTTATTTATACTTTTTTGAAAGGATCTATTGTATTTGCAGCTTCTATAAATATTTTCTGCTGTATTAAAAACATACATTTACACTTAAAACACTATGAACACAACATTTGTTCTATAGTAGTTCATATTGTCTATTGTCAAGGGAATCACTGAGTTAGTAAACACCAAGTATCATGTTGCCTGAGACAAAATGTTGGCAAATCCATGTATCTACCTCTCCATGAATGAACAAATGAATGAATCAATCAATCAGTATGTTATACACTTTCTTCAGGATGGTATTACCATGAGTTTAATGTGAGTGAATCAACAAATGTATTAAATGAAAATCTACTGAAAACATATTCATACGTTTTGGTAAATTAGTGGCAAAAATTCAGAAATATATATATGCATACATGCACATACATATTTACACACATAAACATGCACATATATACACTTGCATGTGCAGTACACACACATATACACACATGTATATATGTATATGTGTGTGTATTTATGTATGCACACATATGTACACACACACACACACACACACACACACACACACACACACACACATATATATATATATATATACAAGTAAATGTGCATATGCATATCCTGGTTATTTTTGGAAATATTTAAGTTAAATTCCACCCATAAAATTTCTCAAATTCTGGTTAACATTATTTTATAAATAACTGCCTTTCCATTCAATAATTTATTAAAAAGACATCTATATTGTCATTCAAAGAAAAGTTAAATCTTAGAATGGATCAACAGTAATCTAAATTATTTTCTTCCATGAGTGTTTATATTTACTTTTGCCAGTTGAAAACAAAAAAAATTCTGTTTGACTCCATCATTGTCAAACTAAAATTTGAATTTTCAAAATGTGTGAGTACTGATCTGTAATTTACATTTCTTAGGAGAAGTCAGCCTTTTATCTCCCAGGGTCATGGAAAACCTAAGTTTCTTTGTTTATTTCCATATTAAAATTGTTATGCTATTTTATCATTTAGTGTTACAGTTATACTAAGATACCATTTCCTATTCTGCATATGTATGTTTTAAAGATAAACCCAATAGTGGAGAACTCTTAGAATCAATACCATCAGAAATAGAGTAAATAGAAGACACTTAGAATTCCAGAGGGCAAATTTTAAAAACCCAGGTCTTATATTTAAAACCCCAAGCAAGCTCTCCCCAAAAGGATCTTGTCCTTCCTAATTGCATTATGCTTATCAGTTACCGAAACATTATTAGCAGTAGACTCAGGAATCACCACATAAAACTTGAGTTCCCTTCATATATAAAACTCACATGAATTTCAAACCTCTGCCTATTTTGTCAATACTAATTCTACTGGATGGAGAACTAAGAAATGCTACTGCTGTCACATGATCAAACACCTGGCTTCTAAAGATTCAGATATTGTAAAGGATTCTCTAAAATTTTCCTGAACCCTTGCTTTTGGCAAGTGGACGCCCCTGTATATAGATTTTGCCTTACTGGAAAGTTTATTAATATTCATTGCAACTTAAATTACAAATATTTGCCGGGTGTGCTAATGCACGCCTTTAAGCCCAGCACTGGAGAGGCAGAGGCCTGCATGTTTGAGACCCGTCAGGTCTACATGTTGAGTCAAGGACACCCAAGGCTACACAGAGGAACCTTGTTTCAAAAAACAAAAAAATAAAGAACCAATGAATGAATTTAACTTTGTAATAAAAAAAATAATCAAAGCATTCAAAAACAATGTTTACAAATATAAAAGAGCATATACTATAAAAAAGCTCAACACATATGAAACTCACCTTTTGTCCTAAGTTCAACAGAAGAGTCCAAAACACTTCAGATTCCCCCTTTGGCAAAACAGGACCACCCTTTGGAACCTAATAATTATTATAAAATAAAATTATTGCTTAGAACACTATTCAAAGTGTAAAATATTACTTTTCTAGGAAAAAGTAAAACAGACAAATTCCCTATATTATTTCAATATTTTAAGGGAAAATGTAACCAAGTGATCTCTTTTTGTGGCACTAGGAGTACACACTAGGGGACCTGGAGAGATGGCTCAGAAGTTAAGAGCACTGGCTTCTCTTCCAATGTTCCCTAGGTTCAGACACTGGGTAAGCTGAGGTTTGTTCCATGAACTGGTTTGCCACTCAGGGGGCTGAGATTTAAAATGAGGTCCCCACCCTCCTCTTCAGGAAGGGAACTGTTCATGTCTGTGTCCTCACACACCCTCGCGAGCTAGGTCCAATCCCCTGGCTTGAGGAAGTGCAGGGAGGCAGGCACGCAGCCTTCAGACGAAATAAGGCCCAGGAGTCTGCATCTCTCCTTGCAGTGGTGCCCCTATGCCTCCTCCAGCAGGAAGAATGCAGCCCCAGATTTTGAAGAGGACCAGAGAGCTGAGTGTGCTCAGTCAAAGAAAAAACAGCCAGGAGACCAAGCGGTAGGCTCTAATTCACACACAGAGTCCTATATATCTAGTCTAACAACGAGCACCAGAGCTAAGATGACCAAAGAAAAGCTTGTGAGAAAGAGGAAAAGCCTTGGGGTGCTGAGGGATGGAGAGGAGGAAGAGATAAGGAGCCCCCTCTCATTCTCATTCAGGACCCTGGGTTGTAAAAGGGACAGCCCCAGGTGCTCTCTGGGATGCTTGTCTCTGGGTATTTTGATGTGACCCTATGGAGCCAGAAAAACTACACCTTTACTGCCAAATTTGACTTTATGGGGTTTCCCCCCCAAGATACAAGGGGCAGTTGTTTCCTTTTATCCCAATGCAGATGAAACTGACTTTTCTGGAAAGAAAAAAAAAAAGACTTCTGCCCAGAAAAATCCCAGAATTCAATTCCAAGCAACCTGATGGTGGCTCACAACCATCCATAATGAAACCTGGTGCCCTCTTCTGGAACATAGGTATACATGCAGGCATAATATAGTCTACATAATAAATAAATTATATATATATATATATGCACACAATTACATGAATGTTTTAAAAATAATATCAAGTGCCAGGTGTGGTGGCACAAGCCTTTAATCCCAGCATGTGGTAGGCAAGGCCTTCGAGTTTGAGGTCAGCCAGGTCTACAAAACAAGTCTAGGATAGGCAAGGCTACACAGAGAAATCCTGTCCTGAAAAACCAAAATTAACAACAACAACAACAATACTACTACTACTACTACTACTACTACTAATAATAATAATAATAATAATAATAAATATTAATAATAATAAGTGTGCTATGGTAGTAAGAAATTACTTAGCATGCTTTAAAAAAACTAAAAATTCAACTGCTAATAGCTAAAAAGGAATGTGTTCTTTTAAGAAGCTTGTTTGTAAATGTAAAAAAAAATTAATTTTCATGACATAAAATTGTGAGACCAGTGCCACAATTCCACAAATTAAGACATTAACACAATTACCTGAGGATTTGCAAACTTTTTGTCTTAAGTAAATGTCTATACTTCCCCCTCCACAAAAAAAATAAAAAAACAAACAAACAAACAAAAAAAAGCAAATTGAGCTTTTATATTGTAAGAGCAGGCCTATTTCAAAAGCTAATAGAGTTGGGCGTGGTGGTACAGCCTATAATTCCAACCCGCTGGAAGGCAGTGGCTAATGGATTTCTGTCAGTTAAAGGACAGCTTGATCTACAAACCAAGGGCTTGACAGCCAAAGCTACAAAGAAACCCCGAAAAAAAAAAGAGAGGGAAAAAAAAGGTAATAGAAAACTTAGCATGCCTTACTATTTCTGCTGTATTTACAAAAGCACCTCAGCGCTCTCTAAATACAATGACTAACAAACCTACCTACTACCTAAAAAATAGTTTAGGTCTCCTAGGTGCTCTACACTGAGCTAGAAAAAGTATCAAATATCTACTAATGATAAGTCATTTTAAATGTAATAAAATTAATGTTATTAATGAATTCAGAATCTCTTAACTTTTCTACTGTTAATGATTCAGCTAATAGTATAATAATGAATAGTATATTCATTCAGTCCTTTGTGAAAAAAATACCTACCCAATCAACAATAGGAGACTACTGTACAGATTTTCAAAGACCTTCAATTTTCCCAAGGTAAAAGATCAGCAAGGGATAAGATTATAGGAAGTGTACAGCAGAACTGGGAATGTGCTGTAGTGTCCTCTGGAGAACAGGTATACACAGATGTGCAGTACTGACTACTCTCCCAGAGGTCCCTGGTTTGAGTGTCATCACCCATATGGTAGCTCACAGCCATTTATTACCCTAGTAACACAAGATCAGATGCTCATTTCTGGCCTCTTCAGACTTTACACACATTATGCATAGATAATTATATGAATAAAGCACCTATACATGTAAAATACATATGAATTCATCTTTTTTTTAAATGAATGAAAAGAAGGAAGGAAGAAAAAGGAGGCTCCAGAGAGGATGCTGGGTAAGGGGCAGGCAGCTGTGTGCCTGCTGCTGAGGGTACCAGTTTCCTAGTCCTTCATGCCTGTGGACCCAGACCTGAGCCTTCAAGTGCCCCAACATCTGGATTCTGGAGGGAGGATCAATGACAGCAGAGCCTCTGCGGCCTCCCAGGGGCAGCAAACATCTACAATCTTGCTGCACACCCAGGCCAAACACATCCCTGACATGAGAACAAGGACCTGTCAAAAGAAAAAATGGTCTGTCCCAATCTGCCCACTTGCCTAGCAGGCGCTGCCTGGACCCTCAAACCTTAACCACCGACTAGGCAGCGCCAGACAGCCAGGCAACCATTCTGAGCATCCAGGAAGCCAGTCATAATCTGTCTGTTGTTCTAGGCCTACACCCCATCCACACCTACACTCCACCCTACACACTGGGCACCACCCAGGACACGTCACACTCTTCCCTTCCTTCCTCCAGAGTCAACAAGTGGTTCTCAGACATGGATCTTTCTTTCTGCATCCTTCCAAGACACTACATACCTCCCTGTGTCCAGAGCTCAGCACAGATGCAGCCTGCAGTTCCCTCAGGAGATTCAAATGGACCAAAAGGCACTTAGAAAGGAGGCAGAAGGAGCAATTTTCACTTGTCCCATCAGGATCCCCCAGCACATTCCCACTCCTGACCCCTTCTTCCACGTCTCCTCTTTTTCCAAAAGACTTTACTCATTCTATTTGTGAATGCCCTATCCATATGTGCACCAGCTTGTTGGAAGAGGACATCAGATTCCAGTATAGAGGACTATCAGCCACCAAGCTTTTGCTGGCAATTGAGCTGAGGACCTCTGAAAGAGCAGACAGTGCTCTTAGCCACTGAACCATCTCTCAGTCCACTACAAACAAAAGTCTCAGACTTCTCACAAAAAAAAATCTACACCAGGCACTATCGTCCTTTCTCTCTAGGGCCCAGACCCATAGCACAGGCAATTATTTCTCCCTAGAAATGATGAGTCTTGTCTACAGGCTGCAGACAAAGACACCTACAAATACAAACACAGATCATCTACAGACACTGGTTCTCCGTCTCTCTGTCACTCCCTGTCTTTCTCTTCCTCTTTCTCTGCCTGTATCTATTCCTATCTCAGTCTGTCTGTCTGTCTGTCTGTCTGTCTGTGTATCTATCTATCTCTAGCTCCTCCTCACTCCACCTCATTCTCGCCATCTGTGATCCACACAATTTCAGCTGCAGTACCCAGGAGACCAAGTGAAATACAGAATATGATCACTGGGCAAACGCTTGTCACTCTCCAACAGGAAGCTTTCCTTCCAGTAGCACTGAGTTTCTCCAGGGGCCCAGCTGCACTTGCTGCACTTAGCCAAGCCCTTCTAGGATGGCCCCTAGGAGAAGACCACTCTCCCAGCATCCTCAAGACAGCCCTGCAACTGCCATTGTTTCCTAGTTCTCATTTTTGGACGCCTACTGAGAGCATCCACACTGATGCTCCAAAGGGAGTTCCATCGGGATTGGGCCTGCTCTGAATGCTCAGAGCTGCCAGGCTGGCAGGGGACCCCCAAGGAAGGGTCCTGTCACCTTCCACATGGTTGTCACTTAACTGGTCCCAAGCACCAAGTCTCATGGAACTTCACGAGCTCAATCAAGCCACCCTGGAAAACTGTAGACCTTGTGCTTGGGCCACAGAGGTGAAGCCCTAAAGTGCTTCCTCTACATGCCATCCCGTCCTTCTGACGATCACCTCTGACCTAAACACCGTAATAATTGCTAGACACTGAGTCTTCTATGGACTTGCCTCTGGACTCTCACATGCTTGATTCCCTTCCAGGAGACACACAGAGAATCAACACACACATAGACACACACCCACACACAGACACACACACACACATACACACACACAGAGAAACACACACACACACACACACATACACCTACCTCCTAGGCTTATAATATCCCAGACTCTGGCACCAGTGCCTTCTTTATTTTTCCACTTGAGATCCCTGGACAGGGCAGGGAAGGACAGGATAGGGGCCTTGTCATGCCCTGAACCTCTTATCCTTAGCAGGCCAGGTTAGCTAGAAAGTCAGCAGAAGCCACCAACATGTTGCCTGTTTGGATGCTGGGCATCGAAGGGAAGAGGCTTCATAGTGTACCTGGCCTGGATGATAAGCTGACTGCCTGGTATCTATAGAACATCCATCAGTCCACAAGTTCTTCTGGCTGCTTCTGTTAAGATTCACCACAAATCACAACACTACCTTGGGTCCTGGCCTACGAGGTACACACAGCAAGGTTGCATATGACCTTGATTTTGTTCCCATGCCTTGGAGGGTTCTGGGATATCACTTCTTTCTGGACAGATCAAGGTCCCCCAGCTCCACCTGTAGCACAGCTCCAAGATAGATAGATCGATAGACAGATAGAGAGGGGGGGGAATTGAATAGGAGGGTACTAAGAGAGATTGAGGAGGGCAGGGGAGGGGGTTAGTAATTAAAATGGACATTTGGCCA
>CAJRSG010014250.1:18360-34179 GCA_907169655.1 Acomys percivali
TGTGTGTGTGTGTGCATGTGTGTGCGCGTGCGCGCACGTGTGCATGCCTATTTGCCAAAGTGCATGCCTGTGTGTGTGTGTGTTTCTGTGTGTGTGTGTCCTAGAAGTGAGCAAAGGCAGCTCTGGTTGTACAGCAGACTCCACTACCAAAACTATGGGGGTGCAAGAGTGGCCTTTTGCACAAACAAGGGCAGCCAGACAGGAGCTGTTTTCCACATAAACCCAGATGCAGCCCCTGCTGCAGGTCCTGTGTAGAGAGGTCCAGTCACCATGGCCAACATGGCCATCTAGAGAGGATCTGGAGGCTGTGCTTGCACAGTCCTGCTAGTCAAGTGCTGTGGCGTTTGGTATTGGCCGTGGGTTACAAGGACCCTGCTTCTTCCTATATGTCTCCTGGCCCAAGAAGAGCTCAGGAGAACTGCATCCTCCCTGTCCATCCAAGAACAGTGTACCTCCTCATCAGGACCCATACTGCCACCTGCAGACATGCAGGGGAACTGAAGCAGAGATCATTAAAATAATTCATCTTGATCTGAGCAGTGCACAGAAGATGGTAGGAACAGCGGGTGATGGGCACACTCACTCAGACCTTGCAGAGTCAAAAAAAGCAACAGGCTGTTACAAGACTCTAGCATGGCCATCAAGCCTTTATTCCTAGACAGGCGTGAGATGCATTTCTGGGCAGGCTGCAGGATGTCCCAAAGAGAAGCGGGTATGAGCTTGGGTGCCTGCTTGTATCCATGGTAAGACCACGGGGGTTTTGAGAGGTAGGTATATGGGAGGATGAGGTAGGATGGGGTGAAGAAGGGAGATGTGAAGGAGGAGGCAGGCACAGCTCAGAAGGACTCCTGGCACATAATGAACCTCCCTGACACACACACACCACTTAGGACACACGGCAGCCCCTGAAGGGCTTGTTGGCTGGAGAATGGTTGAGAGGACGTGTTCCTGTAGGCTACCCTCAAGAAACTCAACAGAAACCTTCAGTCCAATCTAGACCCTAGGGGAGGAGCCTTAGAAACACACCAAGAGTATAGCCATGCCCCCTGGAAGACCTAGTAGCTCTGTGCATAACACCACCCTCTCTGGTAACCACTATAGTTGCCAGGCTTCGTCTCCTGGGTGTGCTGATACCTGTGACAATGGACACAACATAGATTCCCGTTTAAGGCCACAGGGGAACTTTGACAGATGCCATGAAGCAGAGGACCACCTGCCTCAGGGGCCACTGAGCCCAGCACTGGCTTCTAACCTGGCAGTAGGAGGCTCCCGGTGGATAATAGGCAAAGAGCAGGCTGCCTTGTGCGCACTGGTGAGGGCTCCCGTTTCCCAGGTGTTCATGCCTTTGGACGCAGGTGTGTTCCTTCCTGTACACTACCACCTGGACTCTGGGGGGAGGATCAACATCAGCAGATGCCCCGTGAAGGCCGCAGACATCTCCCATCCAGATGTAGAGCCAGATCAACCATGCCGCTCATGTGAGAACAAGGACATGTCCAAAGAAGAAGTGTTCCATCCCAATCTGCTCACTTGCCTAACAGGCCCTGGCTTGAGCCCCCAACCCAACCACCTACTAGGCAGCACAAGGCAACAAGGTAACCAGGCAACTATTTTGAGCTGTCAGGAAGTATGTCACAATCTCTCTCTTCTGCTCAGGCCTCCACCTCTTCCACAGCCCCAGATCACCCTACCCACTCTGCACTGCTCGGGCATGTCACACTCTTCCATTCCTTTCTCCAGAGTCCTCAAGTGGTTCTCAGACATGGATCTTTCTTTCTGTGTCCTCTCAAAACACCCACCTACCTCCCCGTGTCCAGGGCTCAGCACAGATGCAGCTTGCAGCTCTCTCAGGTGATTCAAGTGGACCAAAGGGCACCTAGAAAGGAGGTAGAAGGAGCAATTTTCACTTGTCCCACCAGGAGGCCTCCAGCATATTCCTAGTCCTGAGTTCTTCTGTCACGTCTCCGTTTTTTCCTAGAGGTTTTACTTATTTTATGTGTGAAACTCCTATTTCCATGTGAACCTGTCTGCATTCCATTATATACGACTGTGAACCATTGAGTATTTCTGTGAAATTAAACTCAGGACTTCTGGAAGAGCAGAGTTTCTTAGCCACTGGGTCATCTCTCCAGTCCACTAACAAAAGTCCCAGACTCCAAATAACTGCATCAGGCACTATCATCCTTTCTTTTTAGGGCACAGACAACTATTTCTCCCTAGAGAAAATGGGTCCAGTCAATAGGCTACATTCAAAAAAATTCAAAAAGACATACACACATCATCTACAGAACCTCATCCCCCCTCTCTCTTAGTAGCTCCTTTTCTCTTGAGTTCTCCCTTTCCATCTGTGATCTACATGGTTTCAGCCACAGTATCCGGGGTACATAGGTCTGTGTGGGACCAAGTAAAATATAGAATGTGATCACTGGGCAAATGCTTGTCACTCTCCAGCAGGAAGCCTTCCTTCCAGTAGCACTGAGAGTCTCCAAGGGCTCAGCTGCCCACAGCCAAGATATTCCAGGATGGCCCCTAGAAGAAGACCACTCTCTCAGCATACTCAAGACAGCCCAGCCCTTGCCATCGATTCCCAAATAACTCACTCTTGGAAGCCTTCTGCAAGCATCCACTCTGATGCTTCAAAGGGAGTTCCAACTGGATTGAGCCTGCTCTGAGTTCTCAGAGGTGCCAGACTGGCAGGTGACCCCTAAGGATGGTTCTTGCCACTGTCCACATGGTTGTCACTCAACTGGTCCCATGTCACTCTACTGGTTTCATGGACCTTCACAAGCTCATCTCAGCCACCCTGAAAAACTGCAGACCTTGTGCTTGTGCCAAAGGGTTATGAAGCCCTAAAGGGCTTCCTCTACCTGCAATCCTGTCTTTCAGATGATCACCTCTGACCTAAAAAACATAATAATTGCTACACACTGGGTCTTCAATGGACTTGCATCTAGCCTCTAACATCCTAGCTTCCCATCCAGGACACATACACATACACACAGAGACACACAAACACAAACGCACATCCTGCAATCTCCTAGGGCACACATTGTGGCACCCGTGACTTTTCTATTTTTTCACATGTGACCCCTGGACAGGGCAGGGCAGGACAGGATAGGGGGCCTTGCCGACCAGTGAATTTAATCTCCGTGTTAGGCCAGGTGAGCTAGTCAGTCAGGAGAATCCAGATGTTTGTTGCCCACAGGGATGCTGTGCATCAGAGTGAAGAGGCTTCAAAGTGTAGCTGGCCTGGATGGTAAGCTGACTGCCTGGTCTCTTTGGGGAATCATTCAGAACACACATTCCTCTGGCTGCTTCTCTTGAGATTCTCCCCACAATACAACACTGCCTTGGGCTCCTACCCACTAGATGCACAAAGCAAGGTTGCATATGACCATGATTGTGCCTTACAGACCTCTTGAAGTGTTCTGGGATATCACACTTTTCCTGACAGATCAGGTTCCTGAGATCCACCTTGAGCACAGCTGAGACAGAGAGAGAGAGAGAGAGAGAGAGAGAGAGAGAGAGAGAGAGAGAATAAAAGGGAAGAGCACACTTTGAATAAGAACCAGAAGGAAAGCCAAAGAGAACTCGAGGCAGTATAGAAGGGTATGAATGGAAGCAGAGGAAGGCATCAATAAATAAAATGGACATCTGGAAGGAAGGCTATCTGTCCCTGATGTCCTGATCACAGCCCAGAGAAACTGAGTAGTCTGTGTGCCTCTGTGTATGTGTGTGTGTGTGGTGTGTGAGCACACATATGTCTGTCCATGTCTGTGTGGCTTAGAAATGAGCTAAGGCAACTGTGTCCAGCCTAATCATGAACTTCTGATGCTTGTTTCTTGCTCTTCAATGCTGCATTATACAGGTATGTACTAGGCATGCCTAGATCATCCACTATGGGGATAAGAATCCAGGGTTTTATGTATTCTTGACATGTATGCTGAGTTGTATCTGAAGAAATCTTGCAATTTTAATGAAATGACCACCTTTAGAAAGTATAAATTCAGTAGATCTACATGAAAACAATGTGAATATATACTTTTTAAGGACAAAAACCGTCATAATCAAAACATACTAACAATTAATACTGTTTACTTTCTCCATTTTTTACTGCCGTGAAATTCTGTCTCACTGAACCTAGGCTGCCTGATCAGAGTCCCTGCCTGTTTTAATACACCCCGGCACTAGGGATACAACAGATAATGTTATTGGAAAACAGGGAATCTGAACTCAGGGTCTCATGCTTGCACACCAAGAATTTTACTCATGGCACAACCTCCACAGTCCTGTAAATTTCATTTTTAAAACAAAATATAAGCCAAGTCTTGTGGTGTACAATTTTAAACCTAGCACCAGGGAGCAGAGGCGGGTTGATTCTGTGAGCTTGAGGCCAGCCTCATTGACAGAGCAAGTTCCAGGACCGCCAGGCCTACATAGAGAAGCCCTGTCTCAAAAAACCAAAACCAAGAGAAATAAAAGGTAACCAGATGGATCAACAAAATGAGATGTATACATATAAGGAACAAAAGGGAGGAAATACTTCCCCATGTTCCACATAAATAAACTAGTCACAAAAACAAAGAATAAACGTACATCCACAGTCTGGAGCTTGCTTTCTTGATTTGTCTTTTCTCAAAATCCTGGACATCTTCCTTCCTCTGCCTCACAAGAGCCTGAATTAAAGAATGTGTAACCACACTCAGCCTCAATGGAGAGTATATTGGAGGCAACTGCATATAAAGATGCCACCCAATTATTAAACCAATGATTTTCTATCTCACAATGGATCCATATCAAATCTAATCTCCATAAGAAATAATACATTCTATCTTTCTTTAACATCAAGCCTGTTTTACAGTATATTTCTAATTGCCTTTATTGTGCCATAAGTCTAGATAATCTTAGATGCAGTATGTCCTTTTACTAAAACAAGGTAATTTTCTGTGTAGGTTGTATTAATTTAACCATATATAATACAGTTTGTAAACTTTCTCTTGGTTAGACCTACATCTTCAAATTCTGAAATTTATGAATCCTTACATCCATGGACTACGGCCTTAATATGTAATTATTTGGCAAATTTAAAGAGAAATAAAGGAAATGTATGAAAACTTCCCACCAAACTTTGAGGCACTATTTGAGTTCTTATTAGTTGTTTCTTTGGAGACTAATGAGAAACAGTATGGGTAAAATTTGCAATAGATCAAAATGATTCTGCCTGTTTTATGCAGCATTTTCTTTTTAGAAATTGAATGATAAATTTTGGTTTGTAAAGTTGCCTATGATATAATTGTATTTGAATCCTCAGTTTAGCATAAAGTATCAAGAAGGAAGATGTTACAAGAACATAAAGACCAGCTGCCTTCAGTAACAGCCAAATGCAGTAGAAATGGTGCAGAGGTAACTTATTTAGTTATTAGCAGTTAGTGTTTTGCTGATTGAACAAAAAAGCAATGTCTGTATAAAAGGGAAATTGTGAGATAATATAACCATGGTGATTTCTTCAAAACAACAACATCATGTTATTTTTAGACTGGGACATGGAAGTCAAAAGTAATATCTCAGTGGAGACAATAGTGAATCTGGCAGTGATTAGCTTCTTTCCTCTTGGCTCTAGGCAACTACATTGCTTACCCAGGACAAGAAATACTTTCAGGTGGGGAACCTCACAGATTCTGGCCGTGACTGCAAACATACGTGCCAATTTTTTTAATGAGCTATCCCAGAAAAAGAAAAGAGAGGAAAAGGTGAAGAGGAATTTTACCTGACAGCTGTGTTTATCCATCCTTTAAAATTCCAATCTGCCTCTGTTAGGTATATAGCAGGTTACTGCAGCAGCTCAACTGGGCTTGGAGAGAAAAACATACTATGCTGGGAAAACAGAACACCTAAATTCAGGAAACGAATATCTTGTAGGAGGTCATGGTTTCTGCATCACTTCAATGGCAAAAAGAAGGGATTGTGGTAGTTTTGATTCTTGTGTTGCTCTCTTCCATTTCACCAGGGACAGGGAAAATCTGCTCATTTAAACACAGAGTGGAATCTGGAAGGTGAAATTTCAATGTAAACTTTCCTGGGACATTCCATTCTGAAGGGGAAAGAAGAGATGTCTTTTTCACAGGTAAATGAATGTGTGTGTGGGACAAGTTGATTGTCTTTACAAAATACTTCATTGTCAGACCTTCTGAACCTTCACTGTGTTGAAGCTAATTTTCAGAAGTACTTTTCTCATTTGATTCTCATTATTAATTCTTTAAATCTTACGTCACCGGTGTGCTTAAACACCTCATTTGCATGTCATTTTCATCAGGACAACTTCTACAAAATAAAAATGTAATCTGTATTAATTATAAATTTTCTCATATCAAAGATAAATATAGGCACTCAATTTTTACAGAGAGTGAGAACCGTCATTATTTAACAGTGAATAGAAGCAAATATATTATGAATATTTCATCTGAGGGCCTCTTTTACTAGTTCTCATACTTCCTTCTGATTGCAACTTTAATAGCATACCTCCCAGTGTCCAGGGCTCAGTACAGATGCAGCTTGCAGCTCTCTCAGGAGATTCAAGTGGACCAAAAGGCACTTAGAAAGTAGGCAGAAGGAGCAATTTTCACTTATCCCATCAGGATCCGCCCAGCACTTTTCCACTCCTGACCCCTTCTATGACGTCTCCCTTTTTTTCCAAAAGTCTTTACTCATTTTATTTGTGAATGCCCTATCTATGGGTGCACAAGCTTGTTGGAAGAGGACATCAGATTCCAGTATAGAGGACTATCAGCCACCAAGCATTTGCTGGCAATTGAAGTGAGGACCTCTGAAAGAGCAGACAGTGCTCTTAGCCACTGAACCATCTTCAGTCCACTATAAACAAACTTATCAGACTCCTCACACACACACACACAAAAAAAAAACTACAAAAGGCACTATCGTCCTTTCTCTCTAGGGCCCAGACCCATAGAACAGACAATAATTTCTTCCTAGAGAAGATGGGACTGGTCTACAGGCTGCAAACAAAGACACCTACAAATACAAACACAGATCATCTACAGACACTCGTTCTCCCTCCCTCTGTCACTCCCTGTCTCTCTCTTCCTCTTTCTCCGCCTGTATCTATTTCTATCTCGGTTGTCTGTCTGTCTGTCTGTCTGTCTGTCTGTCTGTCTGTCTGTCTGTCTATCTCTTGCTCCTCCTCACTCCACCTCTTTCTCTCCATCTGTGATCCACACAATTTTAGCTGCAGTACCCAGGAGACCAAGTGAAATACAGAATATGATCACTGGGCAAATGCTTGTCTCTCTCCAAAAGGAAGCCTTCCTTCCAGTAGCACTGAGTGTCCCTAGGGGACTGGCTGCACTTAGCCAAAACCTTCCAGGATGGCCCCTAGGAGAAGAACACACTCCCAGCATCCTCGAGACAGCCCTGCCATTGTTTTCTAGTTCTCATCCTTGGACGCCTACTGAGAGCATTCACTCTGATGCTCCAAAGGGTGTTCCATCGGGATTGGGCCTGCTCTGAATGCTCAGAGGTGCCAGGGGACCCAAGGAGGGTCCTGCCACCTTCCACGTGGTTGCCACTTAACTGGTCCCAAGCACCCAGTCTCATGGACCTTCACAAGCTCAACCCAGCCACCCTGGAAAACTGCAGATTTTGTTTTGGGCCACAGAGATGAAGCCCTAAAGTGCTTCTCTACATGCCATCCCGTCCTTCTGACGATCACCTCTGACCTAAACACCATAATAATTGCTACACACTGGGTCCTCTATGGACTTGCCTCCGGCCTCTCACATCCTTGATTCCCTTCCAGGAGACACACAGAGAATCAACACACACATAGACACACACACACAGAGAATCAACACACACATAGAAACACACACACACACAGACACACACACACAAACACCTACCTCCCAGGCTTAGAAGATCCCAGACTCTGGCACCAGTGCCTTCTTTATTTTTCCACTTGAGATCCCTGGACAGGGCAGGGAAGGACAGGATAGGGGCCTTGTCATGCCCTGTACCTCTTATCCCTAGCAGGCCCGGTGAGCTAGCCAGTCAGGAGAATCCACCAACATGTTGCCCGTATGGATGCTAGGCATCGAAGGGAAGAGGTTTTATAGTGTACCCGGCCTGGATGGTAAGCTGACTGCCTGACATCTATAGAACATCCTTCAGTCCACAAGTTCTTCTGGCTGCTTCTGTTACGATTCACCACAAATCACAACACTGCCTTGGGTCCTGGCCTACTAGGTACACACAGCAATGTTGCATTTGACCATGATATTGTTCCCATGCCTTGTAGGGTTCTGGGATATCACTCCTTTCTGGACAGATCAGGGTCCCCAACTCCATCTGTAGCACAGCTCCAAGATAGATCGATAGATAGATAGAGAGGGGGGACTGAATAGTAGGGTACTAAGAGAGATTTAGGAGGGCAGGGGAGGGTTTCAGTAAATAAAACAGACATTTTGCCAGGAAAGCTTTCTGTTTCTGAGATCCTGATCACTGTCCAGAGAAACTGAGTAGCCTGAGTGTGTGTGTGTGTGTGTGTGTGTTTATGTGTGTGTGTGTCCTAGAAGTGAGCTAAGCCAGCTCTGGTTGTACAGGAGACTCCACTACCAAAATTATGGGGATGCAAGAGTGGCCTTGAGCAAAAACAAGGGCAGCCAGACAGGAGCTGTTTTCCACATAAACTCAGATGCAGCACCTGCTGCCGGTCCGGTGTAGAGAGGTCAAGTCACCCTGGCAAACATGGCCATCTAGAGAGGATCTGGAGGCTGTGCTTGAACAGTCCTGCTAGCAAAGTCCTGTGGTGTTCGCTATTGGTTGTGGGTTACAAGGAACCTGCTTCTTCCTATATGTCTCCTGGCCCAAGAAGAGCTCAGGAGAACTGCATCCTCACTGTCCATTCAAGAACAGTGCACCTCCTTATCAGGACCCATACTGCCACCTGCAGACATGCAGGGAACTGAAGCAGAGATCATTAAAATGATTCATCTTGATCAGAGCAGTGCACAGGAGATGGAAAGAACAGCAGGTGATGGGCACACTCCCTCAGACCTTGCAGAGTCAAAAAAAGCAACAGGCTGTTACAAGACTCTAGCACGGCCATCAAGTCTTTATTCCTAGACAGGCGTGAGATGCATTTCTAGGCAGGCTGCAAGACTTCCCAAAGGGAAGCAGGTATGAACTTGGGTGCCTGCTTTTATCCATGGAGTGACCATGGGGCTTTTGAGAGGTAGGTATATGGAAGGATGAGGTAGCATGGGGTGAAGTGGGGAGATGTGAAGGAGGAGGCAGGCACAGGTCAGGAGGACTCCTGGGACACAATGCACCTCCCTGACACACACACACCACTTAGGACACATGGCAGCCCCTGAAGGGCTTGTGGGATGGAGAATGGTTGAGAGGACGTGTTCCTGTAGGCTACCCTCAGGGAACTCAACAGAAACCCTCAGTCCAATCTAGACCCGAGGGGAGGAGCCTTAGAAACACACCAAGAGTATAGCCATGCCCCCTGGAAGACCTAGCAGCTCTGTGCATAACGCCACCCACTCTGGTAACCACTATAGTTGCCAGGCTTCTTCTCCTGGAGGTGCTGACTCGTGTGACCGTGGGCACGACAAAGATTCCCGGTTAAGGGCACAGGGGAACTTTGACAGATGCCATGAAGCAGAGGCCCACCTGCCTCAGGGGCCACTGAGCCCATCAATGGCTTCTCACCTGGCAGTAGGAGGCTCCGGCATGAATACAAGGAAAGGGCAGGCTGCCTTGTGCGCACTGGTGAGGTCTCCCTTTTTCCAGCTGTTCATGCCTTTGGACCCAGTTGTGTTCCTTCCTTTACACAGCCACTGAACTCTGGGGGGGAGGATCAACATCAGCAGATGCCCCGTGAAGGCCGCAGACATCTCCCATCCTGATGCAGAGCCAGATCAACCATGCCACTGATGTGAGAACAAGGACATGTCCAAAGAAGAAGTGTTCCATCCCAATCTGCTCACTTGCCTAACAGGCCCTGGCTTGAGTCCCCAACCCAACCACCTACTAGGCAGCGCAAGGCAACAAGGTAACCAGGCAACCATTCTGAGCTGTCAGGTAGTCTGTCACAATCTCTCTCTTCTGCTCAGGCCTCCACCCCTTCCACAGCCCCAGACCACCCTACCCACTCTGCACTGCTCGGGACATGTCACACTCTTCCATTCCTTTCTCCAGAGTCCCCAAGTGGTTCTCAGACAGGGATCTTTCTTTCTGTGTCCTCCCAAGACACACACCTACCTCCCCGTGTCCAGGGCTCAGCACAGATGCAGCTTGCAGCTCTCTCAGGAGAGTCAAGTGGAACAAAAGGCACCTAGAAAGGAGGGTGAAGGAGCTATCTTCACTTGTCCCACCAGGATTGTCGCAGCACATTCCCACTCCTGAGCTCTTCTGCCACTTCTTCCTGTGTTCTTTTTCCTAAATATTTTATTGATTTTATGTGTGAACACCCCGTCTGCTTGTGCACCTGCCTGCTGCAAGAAGGCATCAGTATCCAGTATGGATGAATGTCAGCAACCAAGTGTTTGCTGTGAATTGACATCAGAACCACTGAGCCATCTCTCCAGTCTACTTCTAAGAAACATCCCAGACTCCTCACAAAAACCTACTGCAGGTCTTTTCGTCCTTTCTCTCTAGGATCCATAGCACAGACTACATTTTCTCTCTTACTAAAACCCTTGGCTCTTCAATCTTCACATGTCACTCAAAACTCAAAACTGCGGGCCTGACATTTCACACATGAGCTTCTATGATCAGGAGAAAAGCCAACAACGTGTACCCATATTTTGAATTTGTGAAGCCCAGTATTCCCACTAGATTTAGGAGCATGGGGTTTCAGGTGTTAACTAGTGTCATCCCTTAAGAACAAATATAACTTCCCAAGGAGAAAATCCAACAATGTATATAACATATTTTGAATTTGTGAAGCCCAGGATTCCCTCTAGATTTAGGAGCATGGGGGTTTAGGGGTTAACTAGTGTCATCCATTAAGAACAAATATAACTTCCCAAGTCATGCTCTAGAAATTACAAAACTTCTGGCAATGTGCTCAGCAAAGTAAACTGCACATGGTTACCTGTCAAGTGTGAGAGCAGCTTGTAGTAACGGATGGCCTCCCAATCTTCAACCATCTGATGAAGTCACATTCTAAAAGGTAGCCGTGCTAACCTCAAACTCACTGTCTAGCCTCCAGCCTCTGCCCTCGTTCAGAGACTTGTGGTGTAAGGCAGCACGCTGAAATCATCTGTCACTTCTGGATGATTATAAAGCAGCAGGTGTGTGTACACGGGTGAACGCGGGCAGCCTGGCATGGCAGGGGAGTTCAGGGGAGTAAGAGAGAAATGGCATGTACACAGGTGTCTGAAAGAGCACCTCCATAGCTCCAGCTTATGGTAAACTGTCGAGACTCTCTGGACAACCAACTGGGACCCTCGCACCCATAGGGAGAGAATGGGGATAAGAGACGCGTTGAACGGACAGCGAGTCAAGGAGTCTGATCAATCTGAGCAAATTTTATTTTTCCTCAGGCAATTATATACCATTGAAGCAGGAGGCTGAGTGGCACGATCTGGGTGGGCGGTTTTCCGCAAGATATCAGGAAGTCAGGATGTTTGGCAGGGCGAGGGCCCCTGTGGTTCTGGGGCTGGGTGGAATTTTTAGGCATCTGGAACCACAAGATGGTATCTTTAGACTTTGTTTCGCTCATCCTCTGAAGGCCTCTGTAATTACGGGAATAATGAGAACAGCTGGAGAGTACCTTGAGGGAGGGGAAGAGGTTACAAGGCAGCCTTCTGGAATGTACCCCAAGGCAAGGAGGGGAAGAGGTCACAAGGCAGCCTGCCCCAGGTCCACACAATGTATTATGCCAAGGTCTGAGATACTTGCAGGCTATGGTCATGGCTGCCCACAGTAAACAACTATGGACTCTTGGGAGAAATTCAACACTCAGGACTCTTTTTTTTTTAAGATTTATTTATTTTATGTATATGAATACACTGTCTTTATGCAAACCAGAAGAGGGCACCAGATCACAATACAGATGTTTGTGAGCCACCATGTGGCTGCTGGGAATTGAACTCATGACCTCTGGAAGAGCAGCCAGTGCTCTTAACCTCTGAGCCATCTCTCCAGTCCCAACACTCAGGACTCTTAATTCTCATCCTGTCACCATTTCCTTTCCGTTCTGAAATCCTGTCTTATACTAAGTAAACTAAAATTGAAAAAAAGAGGGCAGGCTAGGAATGAGTCTAAACAAAAGAGACAGCAAACCTCCAATGTTTTCATCCACCAAGAGCTACAGTCAGCTTTAAGTAGAGCTACATACTCCTATGGGAAATAGTGCAAGACAAACCATCTAAGACAAATTTGTGATTTGGCATGCCAGGTTGGGACACAGTGATGGAAATAGAGGCACCCACTCCTAACCCTGCCTCACAGGACAGTCTCTGCTGTTTGTGCAGTCCTGGCACCAAACCCAGAGCCTCGATCATGCTAAGTACCCACTCCTAACCCTGCCTCACAGGACAGTCTCTGCTGTTTGTGCAGTCCTGGGACCAAACCCAGAGCCTCAGTCATGCTAAGTACCCACTCCTAACCCAGCCTCACAGGACAGTCTCTGCTGTTTGTGCAGTCCTGGGACCATCCCAGAGCCTCAGTCATGCTAAGTACCCACTCCTAACCCTGCCTCACAGGACAGTCTCTGCTGTTTGTGCAGTCCTGGGACCAAACCCAGAGCCTCAGTCATGCTAAGTACTGCCACCACTGACCTGCACACAACCAGGGATACACTTTGTATTCCGTTCTCTTTTTAATATGGTGTACTCAGCATTTTAAATTTTTATTCCTACCAGTATAACTAAAGACTCATTCAATCATTCATATTATTGAATGTATTTGAATGAATTATTTTGACTGTTATCAAATGTTGAAACATCAAAAACTCCTCCACAATTTACCTGTAACCTATAAGGACCAAACATTTTAAAGAGAAGAGTTATACTTTTCTTAGAATATACTAGTGAATACTTATCCTTTACTAATATTAGGAAACGACCTAATTAATGACTGTAACTCCCATCTGCATCCTCCTCCAACCATTTCAGAGACAATGAAAAGTAAGGCAGGGGATTTAATGACTCGCCACAGAAGTTAGTAACTTTAAAGAGTCAAGAGCACTAAGCACACCAACCAGGCTACTTATTTCCATCACTTGCTAAAGAGGCAGTGGGTGGGCACCTTTCCAAGCATCTTACAGACATCAACTCAAACCTCTTAATGCATATAGCAAACAGTCACAGCACCGTCCACTGCTGATGCAGAAGCTCAGAAAAGCCAACAAACTCCTCAAGCATGTAAAGACGAGTAACAGCAGGAACATGGATCAGAACTTCTGGGCTTTACTGCTGTTGGCTTCTCTTGGGTGTCTGTGCGCAGCGTCTCTACACTGTAGCCCAGGCTGTTAGCCTCACGAGTAGTGAGCTTACAGCTATGAACCCCAGGGTCTAGCTGCTATCTTCAGCTCTGCATGCTGCACTGTCTGAACCAATTCAAGAAATTTCGGCAACTATCATTAGCTGAAATACGGTCTTTATTGCCGCACTGTATTATTCTCAATGCTCATGACGGGAATCGTTTAGTGACTTGTTAAAAATCCAAATTCTGAACTTTCCAGATCAATATCTGTGCAGGTAAAACCCAACCATCTGAACCTCTAACAGGATTCTACAGCAAATGGTGGTCTAACTTTGCCTTTGTTGCCAAATACCATTGCGAACCTTGACAACATTTCTAGGGGTGGCTCAAAACCACCCCTTCAGGGAATCCAATACCACCTTCTGGCATCCGTTAGGTGCCACACACATATGGTGCACAGACATGTATGAAGGCAGACCACTTACACACACAAAACAAATAAATATTTTTAAAAAATAAAACTGCTGGTATCTGATATTCCCAGTTATAAGAATCTTCATTGACATCACCAGACAGTAGCATCACCCACATGGAGGCAAGATGGTTTCTCAAGGAGAAACTCAAGGAGGTCCTACATGGTGATGAATCCTTCCATCCAGAGGAGCTACAGTCCTTCACCCTGGCTCTTAGCAATGGAGAAAAATTCAGAAATCTTTTCAGTTATTGGTGAACTTAATATCTGCCATGTCCAGAATTTATGCATGAGATAAACAAGTGTGTGTGTGATTGTTTGTTTGTTGTTTTGTTACAGGATCTTTCTATGCATCCTGATATGGAGGAATGCCTTGAGTGGGTATAACAGCTACCAGTAAAAAGCTGTTTGGCCAATCAACTGGGCAGAAGGACAGGAAGTGGGAGGGAGGAATTTCTGGGTGAGAAGCATGAGGAGGATGGTGGGGAAAAAAGATGGAGGGAAAATAATCCACCCGAGAGTTATCACACTGGCAGGGATTGGTTTATGTGTTGAGTTTAAGGGTATTAAGATTGGAGTAGCTCACATTATGCCCAGCCTAGTGCTTGCTGATTAATCATAAGCCACAGTTTCTGTGTCTGTCCTTTGGGAACTAGCTGGTTAAAGAAAACTAATGGCTTAATAATTTACTGTGTTAAATAATGTAGGAAGATTAAAGGTACATCCACAGTCTGAAGCTTGCTTTCTAGATTTGTCTTTTCTCAAAATCCTGGACATCTTCCTTCCTCTGCCTCACAAGAGCCAGAATTAAAGAATGTGTAACCACACTCAGCCTCAATGGTGAGTATATTGGAGGTAATTGCATACAAAGATGCCACCCAATTAATAAACCAATGATTTTCTATCTCACAAGGGATCCATATCAAATCTAATCTCCATAAGAAATAATACATTCTATCTTTCTTTATCTTCAAGCCTGTTTTACAGTATATTTCTAAATGAGACATACAAGTGACCACAGAAGACCCTGCAAAGGAGGAACAGTGTAAGAGACGGAATGCTAGGAAAACATGAGGGTGGAGATCAGAAGTGGTGAGAGTAGGAGAAGTCGGACAGAAAGTTTGAAAGGAAATGAAAAACCATAGATGGAGGCATCTCTGTGACAAGCTGGAGGCCTAAGACAGGGTAGGCTTCTGGGAGTGTATGGAGACGATTTAGCTGAAACATGTAGTTGTAGGAGTCATGGAGACTCAAGGGGCTGGACTCTGAATAGATAGGACTTCCAATGGATGGAGAGTAACATCAACCCATCCACAAAGGGATCGACCTAAAATTTACCCAGAGATAAATATAGAGCAGAGGGTGAGGAAATTACCAACCTACGCCTGTCACAACCTGCAACCCATCCCATAGGATAGAACCAACCCTGACGCTATTGTGGATTCTCTGCAATGCTTGCGGATTGGAGTCTAGCATTGCTGTCCTCTGAGAGGCTCCATCCAGAAGCAGATCAAAACAGATGCTAAAACTCACAGTGAAGTTCAATGATTCTTGTGGAAGAGTCAACGGGAAGGCTAGAAGGATGTGGAAGGGACAGGGGCATCACAAGAAGATCAACAGAGCCAACGAACATGGGCCCAGTATTAACTGCAGAGACCGAGGCATCAACCAAACACCACGCATGGACTGGACCTAGGCCCGCTATAAAGATGGAGCCACAGGATGACTCATATTTCATGGGGATCCCCCAATTAAGTGACTGAGAGCTATTTCTGACATAGAATTTTTGCCTACTTTCCAATCGTTTTCCATGGGCAGGCTGCAAAGAAAGAGAATGGGCTCCGTACTTACATGACTTGATGTGCTGGGGTGGGTTGTTGCTCTTGTCCCCC
>CAJRSG010014254.1:0-12692 GCA_907169655.1 Acomys percivali
TGGGTTACAAGGACCCTGCTTCTTCCTATATGTCTCCTGGCCCAAGAAGAGCTCAGGAGAACTGCATCCTCCCTGTCCATCCAAGAACAGTGCACCTCCTCATCAGGACCCATACTGCCACCTGCAGACATGCAGGGGAACTGAAGCAGAGATCATTAAAATAATTCATCTTGATCAGAGCAGTGCACAGGAGATGGAAGGAACAGCAGGTAATGAGCATACTCCCTCCGAAGTTGCAGAGTCAAAAGAAAGCAACAGGCTGTTACAAGACTCTAGCATGGCCATCAAGCCTTTATTTTTAGACAGGCCTGAGATGCATTTCTGGGCAGGCTGCAGGATTTCCCAAAGGGAAGCGGGTATGAGCTTGGGTGCCGGCTTGTATCCATGGAGGGACCATGGGGGTTTTGAAGGGTAGGTATATGGGAGGATGAGGTAGGATGGGGTGAAGAGGGGAGATGTGAAGGAGGAGGCAGGCACAGGTCAGGAGGACTCCTGGGACACAATGCACCTCCCTGACACACACACCACTTAGGACACATGGTAGCCCCTGAAGGGCTTGTTGGCTGGAGAATGGTTGAGAGGACATGTTCCTGTAGGCTACCCTCAGGTAACTCAATAAAAACACTCAATCCAATCTAGACCCTAGGGGAGGGGCCTTAGAAACACTCCAGGGTACAGCCATGCCGCCTGGAAGTCCTAGCAGCTCTGTGCATAACACCACCCACTCTAGTAACCACTATAGTTGCCAGGCTTCTTCTCCTGGGTGTACTGACACCTGTGACCATGGGCACAACAAAGATTCCCGGTTAAGGGCACAAGGGAACTTTGCCAGATGCCATGAAGCAGAGGACCACCTGCCTCAGGGGCCACTGAGCCCAGCACTGGCTTCTCACCTGACAGTAAGAGGCTTCCGGGTGGATACTAGGCATAGGTCAGGCTGGCTTGTGCGCACTGGTGAGGGCTCCCATTTCCCAGGAGTTCATGCCTGTGGACCGAGGTGTGTTCCTTCCTGTACACTGCCACCTGGACTCTGGGGGGGAGGATCAACATCAGCAAATGCCCCGTGAAGGAAGCAGACATCTCCCATCCTGATGCAGAGCCAGATCAACCATTCCGCTGATGTGAGGACAAGAACATGTCAAAAGAAGTGTTCCATCCCAATCTGCTCACTTGCCTAACAGGCCCTGGCTTGTGCCCCCAACCCAACCACCTACTAGGCAGCGCAAGGCAACAAGGTAACCAGGCAACCATTCTGAGCTGTCAGGAAGTCTGTCACAATCTCTCTCCTCTGCTCAGGTCTCCACCTCTCCCACAGCCCCAGACCACCCTACCCACTCTGCACTGCTCAGGACATGTCACACTCTTCCATTCCTTTCTCCAGAGTCCACAAGTGGTTCTCAGACATGAATCTTTCTTTCTGTGTCCTCCCAAGACACCCACCTACCTCCCCGTGGCCAGGGCTCAGCACAGATGCAGATTGCAGCTCTCTCAGGAGATTCAAGTGGACCAAAGGGCACCTAGAAAGGAGGCAGAAGGAGCAATTTTCACTTGTTCCACCAGGAGGCCGCCAGCATATTCCCACTCCTTAGTTCTTCTATCACGTCTCCATTTTTTCCTAGAGGTTTTACTTATTTTATGTGTAAAACCCCTATTTCCATGTGCACCTGCCTGCATTCCTTTATATATGACTGTGAGCCATTGAGTGTTTGCTGTGAAATTAAACTCAGGACATCTGTAAGAGCAGAGTTTCTTAGCCACTGAGTCATCTCTCCAGTCCACTAACAGAAGTCCCAGGATCCAAATAACTACATCAGGCACTATCATCCTTTCTCTTTAGGGCACAGACAACTATTTCTCCCTAGAGAAAATGGGTCCAGTCAATAGGCTACATACGAAAACATTCAAAAAGACATACACACATCATCTACAGAGCCTCGTCCGCCCCTCTCTCTTAGTAGCTCCTTTTCTCTTGAGTTCTCCAATTCCATCTGTGATCTACACGGTTTCAGCCACAGTATCCGGGCTATATTGGTCTGTGTGGGACCAAGTAAAATATAGAATGTGATCACTGGGCAAATGCTTGTCACTCTCCAGCAGGAATCCTTCCTTCCAGTAGCACTGAGAGTCTACAAGGGCTCAGCTGCGCACAGCCAAGATATTCCAGAATGGCCCCTAGAAGAACACCACTTTCTCAGCATCCTCAAGACAGCCCTGACAGTGCCATCAATTCCCAGCTATCTCACTGTTGGAAACTTTCTGCAAGCATCCACTCTGATGCTTCAAAGGGAGTTCTAACTGGATTGGGCCTGCTCTGAGTTCACAGAGGTGCCAGGCTGGCAGTTGACCCCCAAGGAAGGTTCCTACCACCGTCCACATGGTTGTCACTCAACTAGTCCCATGTCACTCAACTGTTCTCATGGACCTTCAAAGCTCAACCCAGCCACCCGGGAAAACTGCAGACTTTGTGCTTGGGGCAAAGGGTTAAAAAGCCCTAAGGGCTTCCTCTACATGCAATCCTGTCCTTCTGATTATCACCTCTGACCTAAACATCATAATAATTGCTACACACTGGCTGCTCTATGGCCTTGCCTCTGGCCGATCACATCCTTTATTCCCTTCCAGGAGACACACAAAATCACACACAAACACAAACACACATCCTACAATCTTCTAGGGCACACATTGTGACACCAGTGACTTCTCTATTTTTCCACATGTGATCCCTGGACAGGGCAGGGCTGGACAGGAAGGGGGCTTTGCCGACCAGTGAACTTATTCTCCCTGTTAGGCCAGGTGAGCTATTCAGTCAGGAGAATCCAGAAGTTTGTTGCCCAAAGGGATGCTGAGCATCACAGTGAAGAGGCTTCAAAGTGTAGCTGGTCTGGGTGGTAAGCTGACTGGCTGGTCTCTTAGGGGAATCCTTCAGAACACACCCTCCTCTGGCTGCTTCTCTTGAGACTCACCCCAGAATAGAACACTGCCTTGGGCTCCTATCCACTAGGTGCACACAGCAAGGTTGTATATGACCATGATTGTGCCTTACAGACCTCTTGTAGGGTTCTGGGATATCACACATTTCCTGACAGATCAGGTTCCTGAGATCCACCTTGAGCACAGCTGAGGGAGAGTGAGAGACAGTGAGAAAGAGAGAGAGACAGAGAGAGAGAGAGAGAGAGAGAGAGGGAATAAAGGGAGAGAGCGCATTTTGAATAAGAAACAGAAGGAAAGCCCAAGAGAACTCGAAGCAGAATAGAAGGGTATAAAAGGAAGGAGAGGAGGGCAGGGAAGGGCATCAATAAATAAAATGGACAAGTGGAAGGAAGGCTCTCTGTTGCTGATGTCCTGATCACAGCCCAGAGAAACTGAGTAGCCTGTGTGCCTCTGTGTGTGTGTATGGGGGTGTGTGTGTATGTGTGCGTGTGTGTGTGTGAGCACTCATATGTCTGTCCATATCTGTGTGGCTTAGAAATGAGCTAAGGCAGCTGTGTCCAGCCTGATCATGAACTTCTGATTCTTGTTTCTTGCTCCTCAATGCTGCATTATACAGGTATGAACTAGGCGTGCCAGGATCATCCACTATGGGGATAAGAATCCAGGGTTTTATGTATTCCTGACATGTATGCTGAGTTGTATCTGAAGCAATCTTGCAATTTTAATGAAATGACCAACTTTAGAAAGTATAAATTCAGTAGATCTACATGAAAAAAAATATGAATATATACTTTTTAAAGGACAAAAATTGTCATAACCAAAACATACTTACAATTAATACTATTTACTTTCTCCATTTTTTACTTCCATGAAATTCTGACTCACTGAACCTAGGCTGACTGATCAGAGTCCCTGCCTGTTTTAATACACCTCGGCACTTGGGATACAACACATACTGTTATTGGAAAACAGGGAATCTGAACTCAGGGTCTCATGCTTGCACACCAAGAATTTTACTCATGGCACAACCTCCGCATTCCTGGAAATTTCATCTTTAAAACAAAATATAAGCCAAGTCTTGTGGTGTACAATTTTAAACCCAGCACTCAGGGAGAAGAGGCCCGTTGATTCTGTGAGCTTGAGGCCAGCCTCATTGACAGAGCAAGTTCCAGACCTGCCAGGCCTACATAGAGAAGCCCTGTCTCAAAAAACCAAAACCAAAAGAAATAAAAGGTATCCAGATGGATCAACAAAATGAGATGTATACATATAAGGAACAAAAGAGAAGAAATCCTTCCCCATGTTCCACATAAGGGTATCAAATAAATTAGACACAAAAACACAGACACTAGTAAAGCCAAACTCTAACAGACTGGTAATTGATGAAGACAATAATGATCAATCAATTTCTAATGGGCCAACACTAATACACACACACACACACACACACACACACATACACACACACACGAAGTCCTTAAAACAGAACAACAACAACAAAACAAAAACAACAAATTGAAGAGAAAGCAGGAAATAGAAGAAAAGCAGCATTGCACATCTGTTATGGTAGCTGTACCAATAAGGGAGGACAGTGAGGTGGAGACCACCCTAGGATAAAACACAAGACCCTATTTCACATCCATAACAATAAAGGGAATGAATGGCAATCTACAATTAGTAGATTATATAGTTAAAACTCAGGAATGGTAAGTGGTCCTGAAGAAGAAAGCAGTGTACGAAGCCTAGACAGCTAGAATCTGAACAGAGGAAACTAGAAAAGGAAGATGTCTAGATTCTGCCAAAACCTCTGGATCCGCATTAACCAATGGTAACATACAAACCAGTAGAGCTAAGGCTTAAAGAACAGAACAGAAACAGCAACTATTACAGGTGTGAGTTTTGAGTCTAGCCAAGATGATTGCCCATCTAACAAAGACAACAACAACAACACAAATCATTACTGTCCTAAGAGTACTATAACAGAATCCCAAGTCTTTCCATACATAATCCACAATGCCCAAACATATGAGCCCAGCAGACTCAGCTAATGGAATTAGAAAAGAAGGACTTTATGGTAGACATAAAAACATTATACTCAAGAATGCATTAGAAAATAAGCCTGTGTAATGAATGGGGGTATTTATCACAAAACATAAACTATAAGATACATTACTAGGAAAACTGAAAGCCTCAAAATACAACCAGTAAAGTAAAAACTTGTAAATCTAAGTTTAGCAACAATCATGTTTGAATCTATAGGCTGGATCTTAAAAAAAACTCCCATGACCTGCATTCTATGACATGGCCTCCAGGGTGGTACATTAGGAACCTGGTAAGGTAAGTCCTTGGATCACTGAGGGTGTGACGCTGAAAGGGACTGTGAGGCCTAGGTCCTTCTCTCTCTTTTCCTTCCTGACCATGAAGGCGGTGCTTTCGCATTACTACATGCTCATAGCACGGTGTATCTGAAACCTGAAAAATTATAAGCCAAAATAAGTCTTTTGTGTATAAAGCTTATCATATCCATTATTACGCTGTGGTACTAGAAAGCTGAGTGACACAGAGGTAAACTTAATCATTAGAACAGAAAATAAGTTTAAAGGGTGGAGGTAAATATGGTGGTGTGCCTCTGTATCCCAGTACTTGGGATGTGAATAGGAGGATCAGGAGTTCATGGTCAGCCTTGATCATGTGAGGTTTTCTCTCAAAATCAAACAAAAAAACAGCTTTGTGTTGTAGCCTTTATTCCCTGCACACAAGAGGCAGACATTTCTGTGAGTTTGAGGACAGCCATGTTTACAAAGAGATCACGCTATGCACAACAATGCAGTGAAACCCAGTCTCCCTCCCCGAATTCCAAACACCAGCGGTTCTGGCTGCTGAGAAACATGTACTAGAAGTACCTGGAGGGAGAAAGAGCATGGATCAGGCAAGCCCCAGCTGCAGCAGAAAACGAGGTGTCCAAGCCTGAGAGGGCAACAGCCTAGTCAGGAGGAGACTTCTTTCCAGAGGGTCATGGCTCAGCGGAAGCAGAAGCCAAGGAGCGGAAGCCAAGGAGAGGACCACCACGGTGGACCAGAACCACCTACCTGCTGGAGGAGCAGCGGTACAGGGGTCTGCGCAGGGTCCAAATGGCTCATTTAGGCAGAGGCTTCTGGGTCCCTGGGGTCGCCAAGACTGGAAGGTGGGAAGCCTTTGGGGACGCAGGCTTAGGTTGCCACCCATGCAGAAAGGCAGGATCTTTGGGCTCTGGAGAGGCCCATGGGTGGAGGAGGAGCTCCAGTGGGTGAGGGAGGGTGGTGCCGCAAGCTAAGGTGCACATGGCTTGCAGGAAGGCCTGGGTTTCCCTCAGAAATCACAACAGAATCTCTTCTCTGTATCATGTAATTCATAAGTATATCTTGCAACCTTGTTTCAAATATGGCGCTACCTGACAAAAGACACCACGTTGCGTTATGAATGTATCTGTTAATGTTTATATACTCAAAAATATTTACTTATGTTCATTTTCTCTTTGTTCATTCGATACAAATTAAATATAACACTTAAAAATGTACCACGACCTACCATCTCTGCCACAATTGATATTAATCTTACAGCAGATTAGCTCATGAGGGCCAATCACGTACAACCAAAAGATGAAGATGTGAATCTTTATACAGTGAAGAGTAGAACATTCCCACTATTATAAGGTTCCTTTATATTGTTGTTCAACAGGCACACAGATTGACACTCGACATCAAGCACCTTTTACATGGCAGTCACATATTTTCCAGTTCTAGATTGTTTTGGTGTCTGGTTTGTTTGCTTGTTTTGTTTTTAAGAAAGATATATACTCAGGAATATATAAAATATTCAGCATTTTAAAATCTTATTTCAACCAGTGTACCTCAAGACTAATTCAATCATTCATATTATGGCATATTGTTCAAGGTTTAGATATAAAAAGAACATGGTTAAGGATGTGTCTAGATGCTTCATTTTTCCTTCCTTTCTTTCTCCCTTCACCCTGCTTTTTATGATACAGGGTTAACTGTGTGCATTGGACTCTTCTTGACTCTCACTTTGTGGACCAGATTGGCCTCAGACTAACAGCAACAAAATTTCTCTTATGAATCTTTTACTATTGATAGATTTTTGGCAGCTTACAGTTTTGAAATACAATTGTTACAAATATTTGTATTAAGAGTCTTTTTTGACCTAGTCAATGGACAGCACCTTCTCCATGGTTGTTGGGGGAGCAGGAACTGCCTCTGGGTGAGAAAAGGAAGCTACAAGGAAGGGGGTAACAATCAGTCAGGATGTATTCAGAATAAATTATAATAATGAAGACGTTAAAAAAGAATTGTTTTTTGATGGGCATGGTGGCACAAGCCTTTGATTCTAGCATTCAGGAGGCGGAGGTAGGTGAATCTCTGTGAGTTTGAGGCCAGCCTGGTCTACAAAGTGAGTCTAAGACAGGCAGGCCTTTTAAACAGAAAAACTCTGTCTGGGAAAAAACTTAAAAAGAGAATTTTTTTAAAGTATGAGATTAATTTTTAAACTATACACCAATGTAGATGACCAATGTATATATGATAATAGCATTTCTTTTAACACTAACCTTTCATATCTTATATATTAAAATGTTTCAACAGGACTGAGAGTGTTAGAGACAACATCTTGTATGAAATTCAACATGTTTCTTCATCTTTCTATATTTTCATAATATCAACCACATCAACTGGTGAGCATTCATGAAATGAGTTAATAAGAGTGAAGTTCTTTCAGAATAAACATGGACTTACCATATTTGTATTCTGTAAATAAAATATAAGATGTGTCCTTTTGTATAAAGGATTGTCACATTAGGTATGTTAGGCAATCTTCCTGCCAATATTACATTAATGGAATGGTTTTACTAACAACTCAAACAATGGGAAAATGTAGAGGGAAAAAATGTAGCTTGCTAATACTTACAGAATTGAATATTTCTCAAATACATACCTAAATTTAAGAAGTATAATTACAACCTCCAAATTGCTTTTTTAAAAGAATATGCTTGGTGGAATGCTTCTTTTTATAAAAAAAATTCCATGGCCTTCAATCTAGTTTTAAGTACTATAAGGTACAAAATCTTGATGAAATACAAGTTATTAGATGATCTTAATAACTTGCCCCAATTAAATTATATTTTAAAGAGTAAATCCTATTAATTATTCAGATGAACTTGTCTTCTCATAACTTTCTGCACACTCGGCCTCCACTAATTTTACTTACGATGAATTTACCTCCTCTTTACATTTCTGTTTCAATTGAGATCGCAGAGAATTTTAAGAGCTCATGAATGTGCTTTCTTCAAAATAAAATATGATTACACCGTATACTTTTAATTTTTTAACCCAAAAGTCACTTTTCTTCACTCATAAACTCTTCAAATATTGCAATTTTGGAATTTAAAGGAATAATCTCTGTTTCATTGTGTGTGTGTGTGTGTGTGTGTGTGTGTGTGTGTGCGCGCGTGTGTGTATGTGTGTGTGTGTGCCACTAGAGACTTAATGTACATTTGTGGTTTTTTATGGCAACAAATTATATTTCGGTTAAACTTTAAGTTCAAATGTCGTAGTCAAAATGTGGTGTTGTCATACATGATTGTGTTGGTCCTTAATGAGGAAAGCTATGAATCACACAGTGATTATGGAACAATAAAATGTGAAAGTACATGTCATTGGCAAATTCTTGTGTGTCGTGTCTCCAAACCTTAATTAAGGCCTTTGCACTTAGATATCTACAGTGTTTTAAGAATTATTCATACTAGAGTTCAAACAGTCAGCATGTGTCTTTTTGGGGTTAGAACATTTCTCAAACATTTGTGATTTATTAATGATCATCAACTACAAAGATTATCTAAAATATTAGTGTGCATGTTTCAGAAATGAAAAACGTTTAAACATTATACTATATTACAAATGTCAAACTAAGTGAGACATAGAAGTGACCACAGAAGACACTACAAAGGAGGAACAGTGTAAGAGATAGAATGGTAGGAAAACATGAGGGTGGAGATCAGAGCTGGTGAGAGTAGGAGAAGTCGGACAGAAAGTTTGAAAGGAAAAGAAAAACCATAGATGGAGGCATCTCTTTGACAAGATGGAGGACTAAGACAGGGTAGGCTTCTGGGAGTGTATGGAGACGATTTAGCTGAAACATGTAGTTGTAGGAGTCATGGAGACTCAAGAGGCTGAACTCTGATTAGATAGGACTTCTAATGGAGGGAGAGTAACATCAACCCATCCACAAAGGGATCGACCTAAAATTTACCCAGAGATAAATATAGAGCAGAGGGTGAGGAAATTTCCAACCTACGCCTGTCACAACCTGCAACCCATCCCATAGGATAGAATCAACCCTGACACTATTGTGAATACTCCGCTATGCTTGCAGTTTGGAGTCTAGCATTGCTGTCCTTTGAGAGGCTCCATCCAGAAGCAGATCAAAACAGATGCTAAAACTCACAGTGAAGTTCAATGGTTCTTGTGGAAGAGTCAATGGGAAAGCTAGAAGGATGTGGAAGGGACAGGGGCATCAAAAGAAGATTACCAGAGCCAACGAACATGGGCCCAGTATGAATTGCAGAGACTGAGGCATCAACCAAAGACCGCGCATGGACTGGACCTAGGCCCGCTATAAAGATGGAGCCACAGGACGTCTCATATTTCATGGGGTTCCCCCAATTAAGTGACTGAGAGCTATTTCTGACATAGAATTTTTGCCTACTTTCCAATCGTTTTCCAGGGGCAGGCTACAAAGGAAGAGAATGGGCTCAGCACTTAGATGACTTGATGTGCTGGGGTGTGTTGTTGCTCTTGTCCACCCTTTGCTGTCTAGAAGAGAAGAGGGATGTGGGACGAGAGAAGGAAAGTGGAACCAGGAAGAAAGGGAGCTAATTTCAAGGCGTAAAGCAAGCAAGCAAACAATAAATAAATAGATTACTTAATTAATAAATATAGGTCATGTAGGTAAAGCTCCATGAAATCATTATTGCGTATTTTCACAAATTACAAATTATACAAAATACATGTGAGTATATATGTGTATATATATATATATGTATATATATATATATATATATATATGGCATACGTTATACATGTAGGGTGGGTGTTTTTCTGTGTGTGTGTTTCTCTGTGTGTGTGTTTCTCTCTGTGTGTGTGTATGTGTGCTACCACTAGAGAGGATGGAGGCTCTCCAACGGCTACCAGGTGGCACCACTGTGCAGAGGGCTGGGATTCTCTAATGCTTTAGGTTTCACCCTTCGTAGGATATTTGTATTATTGACACTGCCTTGAGAGGCCCCAATGAGTAACTGAAATCTCTTTAATTCCCAACATGTGAATTGGACTTGTCCTTGTTTTCCAGGTTGACGCCTCTGTCCTCCAAATACAGCAGTGTTTACACTGTTCTTTCCTTCCACTGCATTATTGGTTGTACATCTGCCAGGTCTCTCATGGCTCTCATCCTGAAGCATCCAGCTGGTTATATGTCCCAGTTTGTGACAGACACTTGTACTGACCCCAAAGTAGTGTGGCAGATCCTTCTAAAGATACAGTGGAGATACCTGTATCTGTTAGAATAAGCATCTGCCTGTAGGATTCAGCCCTGTCCTCTGCAGTTATATCTACTCACTTCCATATGCAGAACTTCATTGCCCACCACACTTGGGTTGCACCTTTTAACCTCTTTGATGTTCTCAGGTGCCCTGTTCTTGTCTGCATGTCCATTCCTTGTACCTCTCAGAAGGGCCTTCAGTCCTTTCATCTCTACTAATTTAGGATAATAATCCCCAGGTACCAAGACAGGTTGTCTGATCTGCATCTGGTGGCTTCTATTACTTTCAAGGCCTGCCCAGGTAGAAATATATCTGTCGATCACATACTAGCAATTCTGCTCAAATGCACTTCATCTCAGCACTGTGTCTTCATAAAGTCATGTTCCTCTGCAGTCAGTATTGCCTTTCCTGTCTAATTCTAGTCCATGGCAATAGAGCCTTCATCATCCTTTGTAAATTAGTGGCTCTGCAGAGGAAAGGAAGCTGTAATGTGCCTGACACCTGAGGACAAATGTGATTTCTAGAACAGGGAGGTGACTTGACTTTCCACAGGCATGGAACATTGTTTGAAGTGAGTAAGGATGTCATGGGTAAGAAAATGAACAGTAGTCTGGGGAAAGCAGACTCATGTCATGCTGGGGAGAGCAGAGAGGAGGATAAGAGCAGGAGGTAAAAGGTCCCACCACACACCTTGGGTACTTGAGGCAGAGTTTGGCTCTGGCTGCTGGTTCTGTGAAGTAGAATTGTGGCACTGAGGGCCAGAGGGCTCTGACCTGTGATGGGTGAGAGACTCATCTTGGACACTGGCTCTTTTGGTTCTGTTTCTAGGCATTCACAGGATCACAGGGTCTGTGTGCTTATTTGTCTCTGGTGCTAAGACTTATCCTTAAACGACTATGAAGATGCTTGTCCCACTCTCTTTGGGATGTAGTGACACCATTTGAGTGAGGCTGCGTGACAAATGCACCTGAGAAACACATGAAGCTCACAGAGTTCTGTGTAAATTGACAATACAAGAAGCAGTTCCTGATAAATAAGTGACGTGACAAGGACCCATGAAATTACAAGGACAATCCGGTCCTCTGACCACAGCTATGGGTTTGTGTGAAAGATGTTTTGCCCATGGTCAGCCGGGGGGATCATAGGATGTTCATGTAATGAATGAGAGGTAGAATGTTCATGGAATTCGAAGATGAGTAATAACTCAAGGAGGTTCTTCATGGAGATGAATCCTTCCATCCAGAGGAGCTACAGTCCTTCTCCCTGGCTCTTAGCAATGGAGAAAAATTCAGAATTCTTTTCAGTTATTGGTGAACTTAATATCTGCCATGTCCAGAATTTATGCATGAGATAAACAAGTGTGTGTGTGTGTGTGTGTGTGTGTGTGTGTGTGTTTGTTTTGTTACAGGACCTTTCTATCCTGATATGGAGGAATGCCTTGAGTGGGTATAACAGCTGCCAGTAAAAAGCTGTTTGGCCAATCAACTGGGCAGAAGGACAGGAAGTGGACGGGAAGAATTTCTGGGTGAGAAGCATGAGGAGGATGGTGGGAAAAAAGAGATGGAGGGAAGATAATCCACCCAGGAGTTATCACACTGGCAAGGTATTGGTTTAAGTGTTGGGTTTAAGGGTATTAAGATTAGAGTAGCTCACATTCTGCCCTGCCTAGTGCTTGCAGATTAAACATAAACCACAGTTTCTATGTCTGTCCTTTGGGAACTAGCTGGTTAAAGAAAACTAAGGGCTTAATAATTGACTGTGTTAAATAATGTAGGAAGAATAAAGGTACATCCACAGTCTGGAGCTTGCTTTCTAGATTTGTCTTTTCTCAAAATCCTGGACATCTTCCTTCCTCTGCCTCACAAGAGCCAGAATTAAAGAATGTGTAACCACACTCAGCCTCAATGGTGAGTATATTGGAGGCAGTTGCATATAAAGATGCCACCCAATTATTAAACCAATGATTTACTATCTCACAATGGATCCATATCAAATCTAATCTCCATAAGAAAAAATACATTCTATCTTTCTTTAACTTCAAGCCTGTTTTTCAGTATATTTCTAATTGCCTTTATTGTGCCATAAGTCTAGATAATCTTAGATGCAGTATGTTTTTTTACTAAGATAAGGCAATTTTCTATGTAGGTTGTATTAATTTAACCATATATAATAC
>CAJRSG010014255.1:0-13104 GCA_907169655.1 Acomys percivali
TCCTTGACTTTAATCTGTATGAGAACAAGACTCTGTGAATATATCTGGGGTTAGACATATATTGATGAACAGGAATCATCAAGCAAGAGTGGTAACCCATTTTTTTAATAGAACAAACTACCTTGTTCACAATACAATATTTCCAAATGGAAAGTATAAGAATTTTTATTGCAGTTATGTGGATATATTAGACAATTGCAGAAACTTATGATGTATTTACAGATTTTTAATTATTCTTTTTATATATAACAATGTCTTTTTGCACAGCTGTATTTAGCTAATTTGCTTTAAAAGCTGGAAAATTGACTCAACAGTGAAGAAAATGTTCTGCTCTTGAGATCATATGGGTTCAGTTCCAAGCATCAACCTTTGGTTTTTCCAACTTGCTGCAACAATAGCTATAGGGTTATCAGTTGCCTCCCACCTTCATCTGCCCTTGAGTACACATACCTCACAACTCACATATAACATAAAGTAATAATAGAAATGTATCTCCCCTTAATTCTTATTCATTTTTACACTTAAAATAATCTTGTTACAGTTTGTTTAATAATTTTGGAGTATATTGGGGTGCATAAATGTCAGAAGCCATTTTCTAGGAGTCATTTGCCTCCTCTTACTATCTGGGTCCTGGGAATGAAATTAAGTCACCAGTCTTAGTGTCAAATGATTTAAACCTTGAGCCATCTCACTGCCTAGAAATGACTTTTAAGAACTGTATTTCAGTACACAGTATGAAAGGCAAAATGAGATAAACTATGCATTAGCCATTTGATTCAGCCAACATAAGTATATAAATATTTCATCAAAAGGACTCTGTAGGTGGCAATGAAGTTTGGATATCTGTGACTAATTGCTTTCAATACAGGGATTCCAAGATGGCGACGAGTGGTGCAGACCTTGTTTAGAGCCCAGAGCAGCAAACAGCCTAGGAGCAAAGGAGCAGAGCAAATGTGGTAAGGAAACCAAGCAGAGTCCACTGTGAGCCAGCAGGCCAGCAAGAAGCTCCATGGAGCCCACCACCTGCACCGAAGCGCAGCTAAGGAGCCGAAGAGAGGTGGGGAGAAAGCCAAGCATAATTGTGCACAGGCAAAAAGCTCCACAGAGCCCGCAGCCTGCACCATGGCTCAGCCAAGGAATGGGAGCGAGGCAGAGAGATAAACAAGTGAAGTACTCTGTGTGCAGGGGAGCAACTCCACAGAGTGAAGTTCATGCATGCACCACTGAGCAGCTGAGCTGAGCCTGCCACCCACCTGCACCCTGCCTCCAGAGCCCTGTAGCGACTTGGACAGCAAGACTCACACCTCTGACAAGGACTAGGGATTGTCTAATTTGCAGGGAAGAGACCATGGAAACTACCAGGAGCCATGGACCACAGTGTGAGCTGGAGATCACTGGGGAAAACGGGGACCGGATTGGGAGGCACAGACTACAAGAATTGTAGAACACTACACTCCAAATACAAGAGCACCCACATTTGTAAAAGAACTATTAACAAAGCGTAAACCACACATCAATACACACACATTAATAGTGGGTGACTTCAGCACCTCACTTGCACTGAAGGATAGGTCATTGAAGCAGAAACTAAGCTGAGAAATAACGTCCTTAACCAACATCATGAATCAAATGGATCTAACAGATTGTTACAGAACTTTTCACCCAAACACAAAGGATTATGCCTTCTTTCAGCACCCCATGGAACTTTCTCCAAAACTGATCACATAGTAGGTCACAAAGCAAGCCTAAAATAATACCTTGTATCCTATCAGACTCCCATGGCTTAAGGCTAGATTTCAACAACAACAGAAATAACAAAACGCTTACACACACATGGACACTAAACAACTGTCTACTTAATGACACCTGGGTCAGGGAAGAAATAAAGAAATAAAGCACTTCCTGAAATTCAATGAAAATGAAGGAACAACATACACAAATTTGTGGGATACATTGAAAGCGGTGATAAGAGGAAAATTCATAGCACCAAGTACCTTTATAAAGAATTGGAAACATCCCACAGAAGCAACTTAATGACTCATCTGGAAGCCCTAGGAAAAAAGAAGAAACACCCAAGAGGAGTAGATGTCTGGAAATAAACTCAAGGCTGAAATCAATAAATTAGAAACAAAGAGAATAATTCAAAGAATCAACAGAACCAGGAGCTGGTTCTTTGAGAAAATCAATAAGATAGACAAACCATTAGCCAAATTAACTAGAAGGCAGAGAGACACTATCCAAGTCAACAAAATCAGAAATGAAAATGGAGACATAACAACAGACACTGAAGAAATACAAACAATCAAAGATCCTACTTTAACAGCATATATGCCACAAAATTTGAAAATCTAAGGGAAATGGACAATTTTCTTAACTGACTCCATTTGCCAAAATTGAATCAAGATCCGATGAACAAATTAAATACTCCTATTTCTCCCGTAGAAATAGAAACAATCATTGATAGTCTCCCAACCAAACAAAGCCCAGGACCAGATGGTTTTAGTGCAGAATTCTACCAGACCTTCAAAGAGGAGCTAATACCGAGACTCTTCAAGCTACTCCAAATGATAGAAATGGATGGAACATTACCAAATTCATTCTATGAGGCAACAGTCATGTTGATAGCTAATCCCCACAAAGAGCCAACAACAAAAAAGAGAATTTCAGACCAATTTCTCATTGAGGCAAAAATACTCAATATAATACTCGCAAAACGAATACAAGAGCACACCAAAGATGATTCACCATGACCAGGTAGGCTTCATTCCAGGCTTGCAGCAATGGTTTAATATATGGAAATCCATCAATGTAATCCACCGTATAAACAAACTGAAAGAAAAAAAACACATAATCATCCCCTTAGATGCAGAACAAGCATTGGACAAAATCCAACACCCATTCATGTTTAAAGTTCTGGAGAGATTGGGAATAGAAGGCATATACCTAAACATAATAAAGGCTATATACAGCAAGCCTATAGCCAACATCAAATTAAATGGAGAGATACTCAAGGAAATTCCTCTAAAATCGGGGACCAGAAAAGACTGCCCACTTTCTCCATATCTCTTCCATATAGTTCCTGAAGTTCTAGCCAGAGAAATAAGACAACAAAAAGAGATCAAGGTTATCCAACTGGGAAAGGAGGAAGTCAAATTATCTCTATTTGCAGATGATATGATAGTGTATATAAGTGACCCCCAAAATTCCACCAGAGAATTCCTACAGCTCATAAACACCTTCAGCAAATTGGCTGAATACAAAATTAACTCAAAAAAGTCAGTAGCTTTCCTATATACAAATGACAAACATGCAGAGGAAGAAATTAGGAAAACTTCACCCTTCCTGATAGCCACAGCAATATAAAATATCTAGGAGTAAATCCAACCAAGCAAGTGAAGGACTTGTTTGAAAAACTTCAAATCATTGAAGAAAGAGATTGAAGATGATATCAGAAGATGGAAGGAGAATTGTTCATGGATCCCTTGTTCATGGATCAGGAGAATTAGCATAGTAAAATTACCAAAAGCAATTTACAGATTCAATGCAATCCCTACCAAAATACCTACACAATTTTTAAAGACATTGAAAGATCAATTCTCAACATCATATGGATAAACAAAAAACCCAGAATAGCTTTTAAAAACCCTAGACAATAAAAGATAGTCTGGAGGAATCTTCATACCTGATCTCAAGCTGTACTATAGTGCAACACTGATTCAAACAGCATGGTACTGGCACAGCATTAGGCTGGTTGATCAATGGAATTGAATTGAAGACCCAGAAATGAATCCACACACCTATGGTAACTTGATTTTTGACACAGAAGCCAAATCTATTGAATGGAAAAAGCATAGCATCTTCAACACATGGTGCTTGTCTATCTAACTGAATGTCTAGATGTAGAAAAATTCAATTAGACCCATATTTGCCACTGTGCACAAAACTCAAGTCCAAGTAGATTAAAGACCTCAACATAAAACCAGACACACTAAACAGTTAGAAAAAAGTGGGGAAGATCCTAGAACACATTGGCACAGGATACAACTTCTTGAGCAGAACTCCAAAAGCCCAGGCCTTAAGGTCAACAATTAATAAATGGGACCTCATGAGGCTGAGAAGATTCTGTAAGGCAGGAGACACTGTCAAGTGTACAAAGCGACAGTCTATAATCTCCGAAAAGATCTTCACCAATCCTACATCTGACAAAGATCTATTATACAAAATGTATAAAGAATTCAAGAAATTAAACACCACCAGTAACACAATTAAGAAATGGAGCTCAGAACTAAACAGAGAATTTTCAACAGAGGAATACTGAATGGCTGAGAAACGCTTAAAGAAATGCTCAATGTCTTTAGTCTTCAGAGAAATGCAAATGAAAACAACACTGAGATTCCATCTTACACCTATCAGAATGGCTAAGATAAAAAATTTAAATGACATCACATGCTGGTGAGGATGTGGAGAAAGAGGAATACTTCATTGCTGGTGGGAATGCAAACGTGTACAACCACTTTAAAAATCTATCTGGCGATTTCTCAGAAAACTAGGAATAGGGCTTCCTCATGACCCAGCTATTCCACTCATTAGAATATACCCATAAAAAGCTCCACCACACAACAAAGACATATGCTCAACCATGTTCATAGCAGCCTTGTTCATAATAGTCAGAACCTGGAAATGGCCCAAATGCCCCCCAGTTGAAGAATGGATAAAGGAACTGTGGTACATTTACACTATGGAATACTACTCAGCCATTAAAAACAAGGAAATCCCGCCATTTGTGGACAAATGGATGGAACTGATCATACTGAGAGTTATCCCAGAATCAGAACGACTCACATAGTATATACTCACTTATAATTGGGCACTAACACAAAATGCATGTCCCATGAAAGTCTTCACTTACCAGGACATTGGGATAGATGTGAGGACATCCTACTGGGACTCTAGGTAAGAAAAATACAGAATGGGGAAATAAAAGGATACATAGAGTCCTTGAAATCTACACGAAGAACATCATGTTGAGTGCATCTGGGCCCAGGAGGGTCTTCTCAAAGTATGGTACTATCCAAGGACAATACAAGTAGTAAACATCAAATCTCTACTCTGATCTACCCAATAGATAGGACATTCTCCACAGTTATGTGGAGAGTGGGGACCGACTCTGACATGAACTCTGGTGCCCCATATTTGGACACCTCCCCTTGATAGGGAGGCCTGGTGGCACTCATAGAAAGAATAATCAGGCTTCCAAGATGAGACTTGATAGCCAATGACCATATAGTGGGGGCGAGGCCCCCCTCCATCATAGACATAGAGAGAGGAATATGGTAAAAGCAAGAGCGAGGGCGGTCAGGAGGCTCAAGTGAAGGGATTACAATTTAGATGTAATCTGAATAAAGTAATAAATATCAAAAATAAAAAAATTACTTTCAATGCAAAATCACTCTAATCTATTACTTCATAAAATTATTAATTTGGTATTGTATTGTATATAAAATATTTCATGTAAGAGTCCATATATTTTGTACATATGTGTCAACACTTTCCCACACCTTTCCAGAAACCAATCACATCAAATATTTGAAAAGAGATATTACACAAGTCTGTCTCATATTTAGCAGTTTCTGATAATGTGTTAAGTAATTTTTTGACCACTATACTAATTTTCCCAAAGATACAGATTTGATTTCCAGCACCCCAATTACACAGTAAAATGGATACTTTGTCCTATTATGTTCTCCAGGGATTTCTACACAACATGATGTGCCTAAACTTATGTAGGGTCACATATATATGTGCTAAAATAATAAATGGATATTTTAAAGATTTATGACTGGAATTTCTCCTACATGTAGTTTTATAGAATATTAATTTGTAGGAAATATACAATATAGAATTTTCTCACTCTGTAGCTTATGAAAATTGTTTATTTGAAAAAAATATATGATATAAATTTTTAGTGAACCAAATATCAGTGTAGGTATACAGAGTTTTTTTGGTTATAACATTATTAATATTGGTATTCCTATGAAGGCTAATGGAGAATATTTTATTTTTGCCTTTTATATTGTTTCAGCACCCCTTTGTTCTGGGAGAGTAGTATCCATGTGAAGGCTTAATCTCTTCAGCAAACACTTACTTGTCTCATTAGAAATTTCATTTTCTGGGCAGGTGATACAATCAAAACAACAGGCTGACATGCCCTCCTGCATGAATTTTCTGAATCCAGGACCACAATCAGCACTGCATACTGAGGGCAATATCTGAGAAAAATGAGATACATGCTGATGCTAGGAATTTTACCTGCTTGTTCAATTACTATATTATATTAGCATGTTGTGATAAACAAAACTGAGGTACCACTTGTCACTTAGCATTTTGTATATTGCCAAACAAATGAATATATTAAAACAAATTGATGAAAAGTTGAGCTCCTTACCAAATTGTAGAAATTCTATAAAAAGAACTTTTAGTTTACTTTGTGAAAACACTACAGACATTGTAACCTGGTTTTCTATTTAATTTTAATGAAGATGACACAAAGTAGAGTAAAATGACAAAGAATATGGAATGAAGTTTAAATGAGAAATTCTTTCTAATCAGACTAGCCTTTTATTTAATGGTTAGGCATTTTAATAATTGGTATTCATTGTAGGCATGCCCAGTCTGCTAAGGGCAGTGCTATTTCCAGGCAGTGGTGTCTGAGAAATCAAGCAGAGCAAGCCGGTAAGCAGTGTTCCTTCAAGGGCCTTGCTTTACTTTTAGTCTACAAATTCCTGCCTTGTATTCCTTTGACTATAATCAATGAGACAAAACATCACTTTGTTTATTGTCAAAGTTTAATCACAGCAATAACTTAGCAAGATATGTCTAAAGCACATCTAAAACAGGGGAACTATATTTTGAAACCTCGGATAACAGATATGTCCTTCCAAATATTAAGATTGCAAATCTTGCCAAACTCAGTGTAGAGAAAATCTGCTGAAAATAGAGATCTGGTTGTATTGGTAGTGACAAAGTGCTGAGATTTTGTGTAGGAATCTGGAAGGTGAAGTACTTTCTGAAGAGAGAAGACCTTACAGAGCTTATAAATACTGGGTGAGTCTGTGAAAAAGTTAGTTTGCCTAAAGTTAAATTGTAGATTTCATAAGTTAAAAGAAAATCATCTTTGTATTACACTGAACCTGAAGATGGAGTGCTATATACTACATCAGAAATTTGCTAATCTTGCATGCTCATTTAAGTCCTTCATTTAGAATTAAGGTCTATGTGAAAACCACACTGTCACTGGAGCACAGGCTCATCTCCTGTTCTTCAGACACACCGATAACTACAACTCTTCTTTTTTGTTGTTGTTTTTGGTGTGGTTGTATAATAGGTCACACTGTGTCGTATTGGTGTACCACAGCTCCCTAGGGAAAAGAAGGAACAATTCCTTTTCTCTTTTTTTAACATATATTTTCACATTTATTTTGGCACTAGGAAAGAATTTAATGAGCAGTTTGAAGAAGAGTAGAAAATACACATTACTGTATAATTTCTGTTCATTTTCCTTCCTTTCTTTTCTGGTTTTTTGAGACATGATTTCTCTGTGTAGCCTTGGCTGTCCTAAAATCACTTTGTAGACATTGTTGGTCTCAAACTCACATCAATAGGCCTACCTCTGCTTCCAGAGTGCTGGGATTAATGTTCTGCCTGTTCCACCATGCCCGGCTCTGTTTATTTTTCAAAGGCATGGTATCTATGCCTGCCATGCCTGCTTTGGACTAGCTACATAGTCCAGACTGGCCACATATAGACAGATAACTTCAGGTCTCAGCATAAAAGTGTTTGGATTAAAGACATGTACTACACACACCTTGTCTCTTTCTGATATTAATGGAATTTAAAATTTTCTCTCTAATTAGTACAACGCTGTCAATCCCTTTGCCGTAGAAAGTCCTGTTTATTCCAGACGTCTTCCTTCTACTCTGACAGTTTTCTTAACTGTGAAAGCATGATGTAATTCTTTAAAAAGCTCTTCATGTAAGTTTTTGTATAGTCATGTAATCTACCTTTGATTGTATTTACAAGATGTATCTCTTTTAACTGATCTGTATTTGTTCAACCATGCTTACATTCCTTGAGTGAGGTAGAGTTGGTGCAAACTCTGAATATTCTATTGTTTTGAAGAGTGAGCTTGGTATGGGATTACTTAAAAATTACTCCATCCATGTCCACCAAAGGGAGGTCTCATATTTTTACAATGTTGTATTATTATTCTGTTTCCTCCAATATTTATAGAAAAATTCTGTTCAAGTTTGTAAATAACATTTTCCCATGGAGGTAACAAAATGTATATTTTTGTTTATTAAACGTCTGTGGATTTTTATTAGGGAATGTCATCATGAACATTAAATTATTTTTGAAAATTATTTGGTATGTATTATCTACTTTTTGTAAATGCAACATTACATAGTTTTCTACTGGTTGATTTTTTTCCTCTGGACTTTACTTGTCTTTATATGTTCCTTTAACATCTTATGTTCATCCTGTGAAGTGGTTTCTCTAGTGTATGTCATAGTGTTGCATCAGTGGTTAAGAACTCTTGTGTTTGTGCCTGTCTTTGAACTTTAGTCTCTGTCCTTCTATTATGAGTAGTAACCCTGCTGGGATTAGTTACTGCGGTTGGCTGTTATATCTCTGAATGTTTGAAATAAATCACTGATATTCTCCTCCTTTAAGAGTGTCCATAGAGGAATCTGCTGGTGTACATATTGGACTTCTTTATGACATGGTCTTCTGTACTGCAGCCTTCATATTTATTTGTTTCAAAGTAATTTTTAAGTTAAATATGGAAAGAGCTGTTTCTTTACTGATGTGGAATGTTTGATATTTAAATGATTATTGAATCTTGCTGGCCAGACATCTCAATGGAAATTTACCTCTACATTTTATGGGAATTGGTGTTAAGGACTTGCATGTGTTCTGCTTTCCCTCTCATGCACATGGCATGTCAATTTCACCTTTGAATCATAACCCTTTGGTCTCTTTTGCTTTTTAATCTTCTGTATTATTTTATCTTTGTCATATATTATATTTTCTAACACTTAAGCAACATCTTCATGCAAGGCCATACTGTCTTCTTCTTTAAGTATTCTTTTGGTGAGACCTTTTACTTATAACTTTCTTTTATTTATTTTGTTTTTTCCTTCACATATTTTTCATTTGAATATCATTGTTGTTTTGCACCTTTGCTTCATTATCTTATTGTCTGAAAATTATTGTGACCTTATTGTATTCTTCCAGAGGTAATTTGTGTCTCCTTTTTTGATTTTTCAGAGAACATTCTTATAATCACTCTTTGAATTCTTTGTTTAGTATGTAATTAAGTCTATGATTATAACATCCTGAGTTATATTGTTTTGAAATCATCATTTATATGTTTGTTTGATGTTGCAGGTATCCTCTTATGCATATCTGTGAGGAAAGCACTGGTTCCATATTTTTTAAATCTTGTGTATTATTCAAGTGGATGCTTTTGAAATTCTCTCCTAAGGTGTAGTTAGAACACAGATAAGATTTCCTTCCTGGCATTGAATGAATACATAGCTCTTTAGTTACAATTTCATTTCATGTGTTATTTGACTTAGAATGACTTCTCTCATCACACTAAGACTACTTACTGTAAACATCACAATAAACGATCAACCTAAGATATCACTCAAGATCTAGCTTGAGTTCTGAACTTAACTTCTTTAACATTTAAACAATTTTGTAGTTGCACAGTTCAAATAGAATGACTTAATACCATCCATATCAGAATTCATACCTATAGTATACCCTGAGCCATATAGGATACTTTGTTTACAACCTTCCTCAAAGACAAATTTGTATTAGCATCAATATCTGCCTATATAGAGAAGGAAACTAGCCATAGCCTTATTAGTTTTAATGCACTATGCAAGTATTAATAGGACCAAGCTAGGATACTGTAGTGAGCATTTTTATGTGGGATAATTCATGGATTGAATGATGGTCAAAATTTCCCTAGCAATTAACTTCTTACACACATAGTGTACCACTGTGTCCAGTTCCCAGATAATTGATTTCGTTCTTCTAGTGTTCCTCTGCCCCACATATGCCAGTGTTGCATGGACATATATGTATATAAACTACCCATAACATATAAAAGAAAACAGAAATAAAATAAAAAATTAAGATTCATAAACTGTCTAATATGTATCACAAAATGTTAATTTGTGATTAGAGGTGCTGCCAATTTAGATCATCTTTGTAAAAATGCTTCAACAAAATTACAACATAAAATTATTGTTTCTAAAAATTGACTTTGTGTTTTTAACTTATTCCATCCTTACAATAAGCTTCAGTTTTTTTCAACATTTCTTTCAAAGGATCAGCATAAGTGAGAAAATGATTTTATAGTAATAAGAATGGTACGTCTAGAATACTCCTTTTCTTAGAGGAAAATAATATCAATAAGTGGTCAAACATAGTTCTATAATCAGACTAAAAAACAAAACAGGTTTTCATATAATAAGAAACACTATATGCATTACATGTTTAAAATCCATAAGGAAGTAACAAAAAAGTAATGAAAAGAAGAAGCGTCATATAGGAGCCTAGAAATTGTCCTTTTGTGACAATTTATTTCATTTCACTAAGTTACAAGAAAGCATAAATTTATCCTCTAAATATAAAACATTTAATGCTGTGTAATTCAAATCAGTAGAGTTATTTCAAACTCACCTGTCTACTTCCTGTGGCCCACTCTAGCATGTCTTCAGATAAACAGAGCTGTTGACCATATGGAAAATATGGGCTAATCTTAGCTATCTTCACCTTTATTCCAACACCATGTGGGAAATTCCTAATGTGAAAAATGTCATATACTTTCTGTAGTTTTTCTTTATTAAAGTTCATATTAACTTTGTCACCAACAGGATTAGTGAACTGGGTATTTCTCAGAAAGGGATGCACCTGAAAGACAGGAAGCACTCTACACCTTTATGCCTTTCCTTGATGTGAGGAAATGTATTATGATATTATCAGAAAGACAATTTAATTAAAGGTATCCAGGGAGAAAGCTGAATGAAATCAAAATGATAAATTAATTTATCGTAATGTTTGCTAAATTTTAGTTATATGAAAAGAACCTAACAAATAAAATCATAGACATACATGTAGACACCAAATGTAGATGTACAACACACATATCTTCATAAAGAGTGATAGACATCCATAGAGAGGTATACATATAATATATCCACATATTTATTTACACACACATAAATATACATGTCCAGACACAGATATAAACATACAGATACAAGCAGACAGACATATGCACCTAAACAGACACCTGAGTATATAAAACCACAAAACACATACGTAGGTTCACACATGTATTCACAGACATATGCACAAGGAGACATAATATGATGCAAACAACCACACAGAGGCATATTGACACAAAAATAGATAGATTCATGCTTACAACATTGAGGGACAGATATGCACACACACAGACACACACTGACACACACAGAAACACACACAGAGCAAAATAGATATACATATATGCAATCCCATACAGAAAAGCACACAAAACATCCGCTCAGGCACACACAGATTTATGCACTGAAATATACACTCAAAACAATATACAAAGACAAAAACAAACAAAGAAAAACTGACACAGACAAATTCATGCTAACTTCTTTAACAGACAGAGATAGATGGAGAGAAACACACAGACACACATATATACACATACACAAACAGATACAAAGAAACACACATTGAAACACAAATGCACAATGAGAAGCACACATTCAAACACAAGAACATACATGTATGTACTGAAGTGAGTCATAGCACTATTTTCTGTGTAATTACTCTTAGCCTATGAGGAAGGTCCCCAGAGAGAACATTTGGAGTAAAATGAGTTGATAAAGTTCGAGAAAGCCATCCTCTGAACTTATTACCTGAAATTTCAAAATTAGTGAGCAAATATTCCTCTTCTGCCCATGGAGAAGATTAATGAAAAAGGAAAGATTATGTCTCCAACATTAGAAGTGCTGTGATTATATTCAAGGGCTCTGTGATAAAATCACTGATTTTCATTGATAAGTAGTATTTCCCAAACCAGTGGCTTTGCATTAGAGATATACACAAATATCTGGATTTACTTGTGATCACAGGTCACACTGAGAAACCTATTTTTTCAAGGAAACATTTCCTAGTTCACTGATTTTGGGCATCTGAGAGATTCCTAAAAATTATGGTATTAGTGAGACAAGTATCATCCTAGAAGAAACATTACCTTCAAGCAGCTATAATGTTCTTTCCCATTGTCAACTGGCTGATTGTCTGCCTGCTGAATAAGCATCTCATGAATGGAATGGGCCATAGCATACACACAATTGTATATGTCATAACTGCTATCACTAAAGGCCATATCAAAAGTATGTACCATTAGCCATTCCAATGAAGCATTGGATGAGCAAGTCTTCATTGTCTTACAGTTAGATGCTGAAGCTTCACAGTTAAAGTACATCCACTCCTGGCTTGCCAGATATTTATCTGAGAATTTGAGAGGGTTCAATGTCTGGACAAAATTTTTGAAACCAGGAATCTTACCATGGTGTTGTGCAAAAGCAAGAGTCCCATAGACAGAGTCAAGTGTGAGATCTCTCTTACTTGTAGGAACATCCCACTGTGAGGTGGTGACCCATATTCTTCTTATACCTAGAGATTCCCACATTCTAAAGGCCACAGCAAGAGGACTGTCTGTGTCACCATAAATGATAACAACTTTTGTAGGTGATGTCATGATTTGGTTGTAATACACCTCAGCTCTTGACATGTAAACCTCCATGTTCACTGGGATCATGTTCACAAAGGCAAAGCAGATTGTGTTTTTTTCCATCTCTATTTTCAAATATGAGAGAAATTGTGCACCCAGGTCATTGTCTGTGATGGCCAACCCAACCCAGTTCCAGTTGAAATAAAGTAAGAAGGAGACCATGGCCAGTGCAAGAGATGTATCCTCATGGGCCATCTGATGAATATAGGGAAATTGTACATGGTCACTCA
>CAJRSG010014273.1:0-12095 GCA_907169655.1 Acomys percivali
TGTGTGTGTGTGTGTGTGTGTGTGTGTGTGTGTGTGTGTGTGTGTGTATGTGTGTCTGTCTGTCTGTCTATTTGTCTGTGTCTATGTGTTTCTGTGTGTGTGTGTCTGTCTATTTGTCTGTGTGTGTGTGTGTGTGTGTGTGTGTCTGTCTATCTGTGTGTTTTGTTTGCATGTTTCTTTGTTGTTTACGGTATTGTTTTCTTACTGGTTTGATTATTTTGATTTCTGGTTTTGTTTGAGTGGGTTTTTGAGAGAGGGAGGGATGAAGCTGGATGGGTAGGAAGGTAAAACACTGAGATGAGTTGATAGAGGAGAAAGAATATGATTAAAATATATTATATGAAAAATAAAACTTATCATTTGTGAAAAAATAAGTATTTAGAAGACAGTTTAACTACAATGTTCGTTTGGCAAACATTGATAGTAGATTTCTCCATAGGACCTATGACCTCCCTACTGCACCTGAGCCCCAGCCATAAGATTTTTTGACCAGTTCGACAATGCCAGGAATGGAGCTAGCCTCAAGTTGAGTCAGGAAGTAGTTTGTTATCTCCAAGAACACTCATGGCACTAGTGCAGCAGTAAACACATCTTAGTAGGCCTGTCCATACGGAGGCACGTGGCCTTACAACTGGGTATGATTACTGCTTTTATGTTCCCCTGAGGGGTAGTTGCATTTAAAAAGAATCCCTAGAAGCTCTTGTCATTCACCACTGCTTGTGCCTAGCTAAAGGATTTGTGAACTGAAAACTCTACCGTCTCCATCCTCCCATCTTGTAACAGAGCTTGAAATTATAGACCCAAACTATCACCGGCAGCTTTTTATTTGGTCCTCACGTTTGTGTGGCAAGTGCTTTACCCACTAAACTATCATGCCCATGTCTTGATTCTTATTGGTCAAATAGGGCATCTTATCTCTTTTTCAATTAATGTCATTTATCAGTAATATTAATTTCATGAAGGACAAAACTTTAATTCCCTGATCTAAGCTTAACATCTAGATTAAAACTTGGCACATAATAAGAATTCAATGACTATTTTCTGAGTAAATTAATTATTGAAAGTGAGAAGTAGATAAGAAAGGTTTTTTAATTCTATTTTTTCCCGACACTCTAGAATTTTATCAGCAAGCTATGGCTTATTCGGCCCACTTATAATGCCTACCCAGTGCCAGGCAAATTAACTGGCACTCGATCAATATTTGCTCAGTGTAAGAGCTGAGTGAATAAATAAGCAATAAAGGTTTGACATTTTGAAGTGTATCAATGAGCTCTCATGGTCAAATCTGCTGTAGGAAGCACCATGTGTTGAACAGCCCAGTTCCAGCTCAGTGGGAAATAATGCCATCAATTTCATCTCAGCTACAATAAATAGCATCCCTCAAGACCACAGTGGCAATAAAACTCTGTCACTACCAAGCTAACAATCCTACAGTGCTTGTTAAAACTTGCTGTCCCCAAATAATGCAATTATGTAATTCTTATATATCACTTCAGTAGTGACTTGAAGAGTCAGCTGGAGCCAGGCGAGGGTTGGCAGGCCACTGAGGCCAGCCTGCATGCCCAATCTGCTGGCACAGACTTTGGAGTTTACTCCTTTAATTCTGACCCAGGAAATGCTCTGGTGCACCTGGAGACACAGTGGAAACACTTGGCACACATACTATGAGAAATGTCAACAAAAACACCCAATGAGGCCCAGGCGGGTCCGGGGCACAGACATAGGATGGTGGGATCCTCACCAGTTTCCTCATGCTGCTGGTCACTCACTTCTTTTCAAGAAGCTTCCATTGTTCCCAGGTCCCCATCCCACCCCCACCCCCCCACCCCCACCCTCGCCTCCAGAATTGCAGGCTTTTGTGTGAAATCATACCTTCTAAGTATGCATTTAATTCTATAACTCAAGCAATTGTGTGAATAATTGCATTGTTATTAGAAACATATTTTAACATTTCCATGACTATGAAAAGAGATTTATAGCTGTTACAGACTTGCTAATCCTCGGTAAGTATGGTTTTAATTGGGTTAGCATTCTATATACAATAACATGTCTTATTGATTCTGGGGTAAATTTTGAGCCTCTGCAGAAAGCCCTACAGTTGATTTCATTTCCTTGGAGTTCTTTGAGGGACACTTAAAGACTGGAAACTAAAACCGGGCATCTTTCCGCCCTGCATGGGCAGCGAGAGACCAAGCACAAGCCTAAGTCCATCAAGGCCAAGCAATAGCAGGTAGCCCAGTGCTATTGAGGAGATTCTGAGTGGAGGAGACCTCCTGAGATCAAAATCTACATCTGCTTCTGCTAACACTTATCCCTGTGGCTCTGTCCAAGTCGCTTAACCTTTCTAAGTCATGGTTTCCTCATTGTCAAGTGGGGATAATCGCATCTAGGCAGACCTCACATTTTTGTGGTAGGAAGCCTGATCTGTGAGTGTGGGGGACATGCTGTGACAATCACATGGCACAGCAGAGTGCGCCTGAGGGGAGCAAGTGTGGGTTCTGCATTTGTGGGACTCCTTGTGCACTGCATTTAACCTCTGACCCTCCTTTTCCTCATCTGTACATCATGGATGATGTTGATAATGGTGATTATGACTGTGTTGATAGAGGTGATGGTGGTGGTGGTGATGGTGGTGATGACACCTGACTTCTAAAGCCTGGCAAGCTTAGTGAGATGTAGAAATGTTCACACAGAACCTAGTACATAATAATCACAAAAACTCTTCTATCCACAGTTCAATGCATTAGGTATGCACATTCTTTTGTAAGATGAAATTCTAGACATTTGGGAAACTTCTGAACTGCAGTCACCTTGTTCTGACAGGGTGTACAAGCATCTGTGCATTCCTAGGCCTGGTCTGTCATTTCACACTCTTTCAATTGCTGCTTGATTGAAAGTCTTTGACGAACTTCCAGTGAAAATGTTCAGCATGATGGGTGGCTGGAGAGAAATGTCACCCACCTCAGGGACACAGACAGAGGCTGTGTTTCAAGGGTGTACCTACCACTTTTTCAAGGGCAGAGAGATAGAGAAAGGTTTGGGTCAGCAGAAATTTCCTTATCGGGCCAGCGGCTTTCGAAGGAAGAAAGCAGCTGGCTGGGAGTGACTTTCATTCGTGAACTCGTTAGTAGCTAGTGGCATCACTGGTGGCACTGGGTAAAATGTGACCTGGAGTGCAGGGCTGCCCACCCACAGCCAAACCCTGGATCATCTCTCGTCTTTCAGGCCCAACAGTCTCAAACATCGGAGCAAACCAATTCCCACTGACCGACAAGAAAGCACGAAAAGTGTAACACAAACACCCAGCAAGGGAAAGGCTCCCACAAGAAAGGACAGAGCCCAGGCAGGCACTCGGAGCATATGGGGTTTCTCGTGTTCTTGACTAAACAGTGACACTGGCCACCGCCATCTCACCCCTCCCCCTCTCCTTCCCCACCAGGGACAAGGTACAGAGAGATTAGCTACATAAACTAGGCAGGCTTGTAAAGCAGCCTGAGAATGAAATACTCAAGAATGTTTTGGCCGAATCACTGACCCATTTCCCACCCCTGCAAAGCCCAGGGAAGGCAGAGGGGGTGGAAAAGAAAATAAAGCACCAGGGGCAAACAAAACCAAATTATTAAGTTCTTTTCATTAAATAAACAGGCTCCATCTGAGGGGCCTTTCCCTGGAGTCCTAGAATGCCATCAGTCCTGGGAAATGACTTAAGGAAAAAGAAAGAAAGAAAAAAAAAAAAAAAAAAAAAACACCAACAAAGAGGCCTTGGTCTGGACTGAAGTGAGAGAGGCCACAAAGCTCCTGGAGGAGTCATGACATAGATAGTGGGGCAGTAAGGTGGGCCTTCGTGTGGACCAGGAGGTGGAACCGAGAATCAGCACTTTACGCTTTGCCTTTTAACCCTGGACACATCCTTCTGATAGAAAACAGGCAGATATGAGTGTCCAGACTCAGTCCCTTGTGACTAACGTCCAGTCCCTACTGCCTCTGGCCCCCTCGAAGGACTGTGACTTGAAAGACTGCACTCTGCACTCTGTTTCACTCTTCCTTAAACATCTTCGCGCGAAGGCAGTGCTTCCACACGCCCAGCCAGCAGCTCCCTGTCTTTCTTCTGGTCCCTAGAACCAACTGACCGCCGACTCCTATCCATTCCATACCACCTGACCCTCCAAACCAGGCCAGTAGCTGAAGGCAGCAGTTCGTCAAGCATTGATTTAAGCACAGATACTCTTCTTAGGCTATCTCTCTCCCATCAGCCTTTTCTGCACTGTGCTGTCTGTTGCAATCCCAGGAGCATTATCACGCAACAGGGAGGAAAAAAAAAAAAACAATCAGGTGATTTCCTGCCTGAAGACAGTCACCAACTCATTTCTGCCTCAGCGGGGTGTGTGGGGACCCTTCACAGGCACTCCCTCACCTTCCTCTACAGCCTTATTTCCCATCTTTTATTGCCAAGGACCCTGACACCACCACTGCATTTGACTATTACCAGGCTCCCCACCCTGACCCAGGACCCTAGTTCTCCTCTTCTTCCAGCCTGGAAGTCTACGGCAATGGGTCGGCCTGGCTGACTCCTCACTCGTGTTTCAAGGCCCACTTGGTATATAGACTTGTGCTCTGTAAGGCCTGACTCCACGAACCACAGTGAAAACGTCCTCCCCACTTGCCCAGGTGTCACTTGGCGTGAGTTCTCTTTGTGACTCGGCCACCACTAGAATGAAATTTCCTTTCCCTTGCCTTTCACTCATATTTGCTTCAGCGTGTCACCTATGGAGGGACTTCTTAAATGTTTTGCTCAATGCAGGAACAAAGCAGCAGATATGAGGGAGCAAGTGTGCAGTGCAGACTTGGGCAATGGCTTCTCTCTGAGTCTCGGTTTCATCACCCATGTAATAATGGACTGACTAGAGGAGCTCTCAAAGTTAGTTCCCAGCTCTGGTGTCGTAGGGTTTTATGAGTTTTAGCTGGAAGATACTGGTGGACTAGGATTTTCTGCATGAGAACTTAAGCGGTGTGCTGTAAATAACGTGAGGCAGCAGAGAGCCTTCTGTAAACACAGAGGTTTGGGGCCACTCAAGAGCAGACAGGTTTATGCAGAGGTAAACCAGATGTTTTCACTAAGACTATAGCCATGTACAGTATCCAAGCATCATATTAGACCTTGCAACCCGAGACGCCTGCAGAAATCCAGTCCCGCTCTTTAAGGGGAGTGAGATGGATGAAAGGGCTCAGGGAGAAACAGAACCTGCTCAAAAGCAGGTGGGAAAGTGAGCAAGTGAGGTCAGCAGCCACGCCGCTTCCCAAACACTACAGCCTGTCAACCCCAGCCTTGTCTTCCAGGACGCAACACCCTGACACAAACACAGCCCTTCACTTCAGCCAGACTGGTCCACTGGCCCCCACCACACTCCTGTTATGCAACCCAGCCCCCACATTCCTGTCTGTCCTATTTCTCTTCCTTGGAAGACTGCACGCTCCCCCACCCCCACCCCAACACACATATAAATAAGCTCACGCTGCACAGTCTTAGTGCCCACCCCACGGTTCACTCCTAAACCACTCCAACTCCAAGGAATCAATCTCTTTCCTCCTCTTCTGTCTGGCTTGAGTAACCTAGTTATCAATGTGCAGCATAGCACTACCTGAAAAAACAGAAGACAGTAAAAGTTTCTCAGGGCTGATGATGAAGTATATTAAGAGCTAAATAAAACCCATAGGTAGGAAAGCCCTGGCACTCAGGAGGATTTAATACAGTAAAGGACACAGATGACCAAAGTGACAGGCACATAAATGGGCAGGGGACATGCCAGGACACTTTGAGGTGCATGGCTGTTGGGCTGGGGGTTATTTTCTTTGGTGGTTGAAGAAAATGATCAGAACACACCGCAAACTTATTAGTGGAGACCAAATGTCTTTTTTTCCCTCCAAGATAGGCACAACATTTTGCACATAAGCATAGAGTAGATTTTTATGGATTGTTCTGAATAGAGTCGGGATTTTTTTTTTTTAAGGGAAAACTAGAAGTGTATAGGCAGAGGAAGTCTCTGTGAAGAAATTTCCTCTCAGCAAAGATAACTTGAGAGTCTGGTGTTAGGCTGCCAGGAAAAGGATGAAAGAGATGGAGGAGAAGGAAGCGATTCAAACGCCAAGGCTCCAAAGAGCAAGTGCAAAAGGGAAGCTGGGCAGGCTGGATAACAGTTTCAAATAAACGCTGAGGTCTAGTTAAGAATGGAAACAATTAGTGTGGATGGTGTCAGGTCACAAGCTCGGCACTAGACACTGAGCGCCTTGGGTTTCAGACAGTCATTTTTCTAAGAGTGGAAGACTGTAATGGGAACAACAAAGCGAGTTTTGTCAGAAAAATATTCATTTAATCACTAGAATGGGGAGAGTTTCTATCCAGAGATGCTGTGATTACAAACGGTATTAGCTGAAACAAGTAATTCTGTTCCCATCGCTTGATTTTTAAAAAGTGTTACAAATGAGAGAGGGGGAGAAGGAGCAGCAAGAGAGAGGCCGCCTTCCTTTCCACTCTGGATGAAAGGCCGGAAGGATATGCCCTCCATCTCTCTTACCGCCTTCCCAAAACTCCGCTCTTGGTAGATAGGTAGCAAAACACAACCAATTAGCCACATTGCAATTCATGAAAAGCGGAACCGTGGGAGGGTAAAGCCTAAAGGAGGTGACCCTCCAGAACTGCCAGCGGCTCACCTCCCTTTAGCTCCCTCTCCCTGTGGAAAATAACAGGCTTCCCTCTAATGAGATTATCTTGTCCTAGTCCTTGACAGGCCCCGCATTTGTGGGGAGACCCTATCGCCTGCATGGATTAACGCTCCCTCCCTTCCTGTGAGTCCGTCCGTCCCCGTGTTTCCCCCCACCCCCACCCCCACCCCGGCGAGCTGTTTAGTTTTGTAGGGAGAACAGTACTAGTCTATCTCCACCGCTTGTCTGGGACACAAGCAGGAAAGAAAACCAAACAGGAGGAGCTCAGGGTTTCTTTCTGCCAATGCTTTTAACCCAGTGAAAATTGATTAGTAGGAACGTCAAAGATGAACTTGAAAGAGGGAGATATGATAGAAAAACTTCAGGTATACAAAAAACGAAGGAAGAGATGACTTTTTCTTAATGATGGTGGAAACATTGTGCCTGGACATAGTAGATGCATATTCTATATCTGGGTGGATGAGTGACTGGATGAATAAGTAGATGGGTCAGTGAGAGAGTAGAGGAGGCAACGGTATGTGTAGGTTGATATATGAATGTGTGGATGGGTATGTGAGCAAGTGGATGTAGGCGGGTGGATAAATTGGGAAGAATTGGGTGAGGTGATGGATAGATGGATAGATCTGTGGAAAGTATGTCTCTGGGACTGAAGCAGGTCACTTTCTTTTTTCCACACAACATTTTTAATGATCCTACAGGGATTAGCACACCTCAATCACTATCTCTTCCCATTCTTTCTATGTCCACCACCCACTTCAGACCCCCCCCCACCTCAGGAAAATAACTATAAGAAAAAAAAGTCCAATCTGTGTTATCTGTATACTCACTGGAGCATTGGCCGAACCCTCGGTGGTTTGCCCTTTAAATAGAACTGAACCCTTCCCCTCCTGCACCTCCACCAGGTTCCATCAATTGTGGAGAGCTACTCTTCTGCATCCCCATCACACTTCTTTTTTTCAGAAAAGAAAAATTTTTAACTTTTTATTGATTTTTTGTAGCTTCATACCATGCACCCTAATCCCATTCACCTCCCCATTCCTTTGTATCTACCCTCTGCCCTTGCAACCTCCCCTGCACACCCCCACAAAAAAAGAAAAGATAAATAAATACATATATACATAAATTTTTGTCATGGAAGGTGCAATGTGTCCCACAGGATACCCTTTTGTCCAAACATCTTTACTAGCAAATGTTCGCTGCAGTGAGTCATTTGGTTTGGTTTGAGGCCTCTGGCTTCTGCTACACTATCAATACAGGATCCTCACGGGGACTCCTCTCTAGTATTCTGTTGTTGCCCTGTGGTCATGGAGATCCTGCAGCTTTGGGTCTGCAGGACCAGGCCCTTCATGTCCTCCAGAAGTTCATTGATTAGGTAGATGCTGGGATGGGCCAACTCAAAGCCCTGCATCTGGGCCTGGGTGGTAGCTCAGTTGGTCTGCCCACCAGCTCTCCCACACTGGCACCACCAGGACAAGCTCTCCAGCACTGCCCCAGCTAGGGCTAGCTCACCTAAGTGACACAGCCATCAAGGGATGAGGCCAGCTCTCCCACTCTCATGCCCATAGAGCCAGATCACCCACACACACACACAGCGGCCAGCTGTAGAATTATCCCTGTGCTGCCCAGGTGAAGGGCAGGACCCGCTCTTCTGAATGCTGCCTCTGGTGAGGAATGGGCCCCGCTCTTCTGAGTGCCACAGCTAGTGAGGAGTAGGGCCACCCTGCATAGCCCTTGGACATCCACATAGTCCCGGGATTTAGCCCAGACCAGGGACATCTGCCTGGCGTTTGGTGATAACATGGGCTACAGTCACATGGTGGCAACTCACACTCTTTAAGAGTGCTTTTCCGTGTTTTCTTGTCTAGGCTATTACTTTGCATGTGGGGGCACAGGGGGGGAGAGCGTGGCAGGGGTTGTCACAGAAGCATTGTATGTCCTTCCCACTCAATTGCGCATCTGCAGTCATCCATATCACAGCAAAAGTAGCCTTCTAGATCTTAACAGTCAACAGGAGCAGAGATCATAGGCCTCCACACAGTTTCTGGAGACAGCACAGACCATAAACATGGTCCCCACTGCAGCAGGACCCTAGACCCAGACAAGCCCCTGGAGGTTTCCCAGACCCCGAACATCAACATGGTCTCAGGTGTCAACCACCCACATCAACATGGCACCCAGTAGCAACATGACCCATGGGCATCAACATGGCTTCAGGATGTCTCATAGACCATGCATTTCTGCATGGCCCTTGGTGGTAACACAGGCCATGGACATCAACACAGAACCAGCTGCACTAGGACCGTGGACACAGACATGGCCCTCAGTGGCAGCACAGGCCTGTACATCACTATGGCCTCAGATGACAATGAGGCCACTCACATCAATATTCTCTCCAACCCCGGAGAGGTAACATGTGCCACAAACTGGCCACTGGTTCTCACCTACTGGTTATTTTCTTAAAGCTCCATGATCATTAGGAAAAAATTTAAAGAATGATTTCAAATAACTGGTTACTCTGGGATGTGGAAAAAAGCAGTATTAGAGTACATCTTTATGTCTATTTTAAAGAGGACGTATATCAATTGCCATACAATTTATCACCTTTGCATGTGTAACTTCACTGAAAAATTTTTACCCTATTTGTACTAAAGTGAGTTTTAAGTATAATCTATAAATTTATAACTATTGCTTCTACAAATATGAAAATATTAATTTTATATACTATTAGGAAGTCATAAAATAGCAAAAAATGTTAAATGTGGAAAAATATTTGTGGTGAGAGAAAATTTAATGTTGTGTGTGTTTCCTTTACAAGGAGCATGTGCAAATGTTGTTACTGCAAAATATAAATAGTAATTTACAGTTTTCTAGGTAATTGCAATTACAACCATGTGGAAGTATGTATAGTGTGTTTGCATGTCAAGAGCCTGAAAAGATGTGGAAAAGGAAGAATTATAAATGCTATTTTAACCTATGAAATTGTTTTCTTAATAAACAGTGTATTCAATTTATATATGTAATGATATTCTCAATAAAATATATAAATGAGGAAAAACATTTTTAAATGACTTTCAGTGCTAACCCAAGGAAGGCTGAGAGACCTCAGCACTAAGCTGTCGAGCCTCTGGGAAAAGGCAATAAAATGCTGGGGAAAGCTCAGTTCTCTCCCCTCCCTTTCTTCCCCGCCTACTGCACGTCCTTTGCCCATCACTCACTCAAACCACACAGCTGGAGCTGCTTCCAAACCGTTTGCTCTCTGAGCTTCCTCGACTCCATCCTCACATCCTCCAAGGTCTTTGCCTAAAACGCCTGTTGGACATATTACTTTTCTCTTGCTGTATACAAGTTCTCAGAAACTCACCAGTGAAAGATGACATGTTTATTTTCTGACCGTTTCTATGTGCCAAGGTCTGGGGCACAGCTTGGCTCGGCCACCTGTTCAACTCTCAGAGCCTGCGCTCACTGAGGTGCTTTTGGGGCTGCGTCCTCAGCTGGAGGCTCACCTAAGGAGGAATCCTCTTCAGAGCTCATTCAGCTGCCTTCTGATCAACACTCCCTTGCAGCTTTGGGATAAGCCTCTTTGGTTCCCTACTATCTTTTATTCGGAAGGCACCTTTAGCTCTCTGTCACACAGCTTTCTCCAAAGGTAGTTTACACCAAGTGTTTCTTGGGTATCTGCAGCTGCATCATCTTAGAGTGCGATAAACTTAAACAAGTAACGAAATCATGGGAGCAACATTCTACCTCTGCCATTTTGCATCAACTAGAAGCAAGTCCCAGGTCCTTCCCGTGCTAATAGGATGGAGACGACACAAGGTATGACACTACGGTAGTCACCAGGGGCCTTCTCAAAATTCTGTCTCCTAAACCGAGTTCCCCTGGCTACAAGCGCACTTTGACCTCGACCTCTCCTACTTCAAGGCATACAAATCTGTATTGCCTTCATAGAGGCTACTAAAGCAAGTGTTCCCTTCCAGCCCAAAGGAGTTTACTTCAGCCTAATGGGCCTGGATGGTTTCTTTTTCATCATCCCCTTGTCTCTCTCTCTCTCTGTCTAACCCTCTGCCTTCTCTGACCTGCTCAGCTCCCACTTGGTCTCAGTTTCAACATCATGTCCTTTAGGAAAGCTTTTCTAATCCCCAGACTAAGCTATCGTGTACTAATTAAATTATCACTGAACCAATTCTGAGTTGCAAGGTCTGTGAAAGAAAGAAACATTCCGTCCTGTTCTGTGTTGACTCCCTGGTGCTTGTTTAGTTTGGCAGATGTGTCTTGAATGAATTGTAAGTGGACAGAGTGTAGACAGCACTTGTGAGTACTAAGACAATCAGAAGCTAGCACTGACTGCTCCCTCTCTCTTCAAAGGTATCACCAGAGTCCTTCTTCTCCCATCCTTTCCCATCTACAGCACCTGGCAAGCCGAAGGTCTCGTTGAAATATTCTTCCAGCTTGCCTTTGGACCATAGTAATGCTTGGTTTTCTCCCTCACTCCTGCTCATTCTTGTTGTGTGGCTTTCTTTGTCATTTGCAATTTCTGCTTTCCCTCCTTCGAGAGAAGCCCACAGCCTACGCCTTGGCAGTGAGCTCTCTTTCTAAGAAGACTTCATTTCACTCCCGTAACTGCCACACTTCAAATTCAACTTGACAAAAAGCCTGTTCCTCCGCAGAGATGAGGGGTCCTTCTTGGACCCTCACGTTTGTTGTTGCACAAATGTTACCCCCAGATCCTCCAGCTTCAAAGCCTCAGAGTCACTGTTTCATTTTTTTTTTTTCTTCTTTGTTGCTGTGATAGAAAATCCTGACGTTGGCATCATAGGGAGAAAAGTTTGGTTTGGCTAACATCCTAAGTGACAGTCCACCATTTCAAGGAAATCATCAAGGCAGAGATTCAAGCAGCTAGGCACATCACAGCCACAGTCAAAATCTAAGAGAATAAACATCCTTGTGTGCTTGCTTGTCTACTGGTTGTTACTCAACTAGCTTTCTCCACTTTTAGAGTTCACGCACCATCCCATGAAATGGTGTCACCACCTACCTTGAGGGTCATCTTACTTCAATTAACAATCAAGTAAATCCCCTACAGCCCAGACTGATCTAAATAATTCCTCATTAAGTGTCTCTTCCTAGGTAATTTTGTTATATCAAGTTGACAAGTTGACAAGCTAGCCAAGCACAGCTACCCTTGGCTACTTGTGGTGACTCTCCAAATTGTCTTTCACACTCAATTCTTCCTTAGCTTAGTTCATTTGTCTCTTGCAACTGTGGTGGTTTAAATGAGAATTTCCCCCCATAAATGCATATATTTAACTGCTTGGTCCCCAGTTAGTGTCACTGTTTAAGGAGATTGGTCATATTAGAGAAAGTGTGTTACTGGG